>JAADXF010000213.1:0-29740 GCA_023337575.1 Pythium chondricola | reverse complement strand
TTCGAATCGAAGTTCGCGGCGAGCATGAGTCCAGACAAGTCCCACTACCACGAGTGAAAGCTTTCCTTTGACCCGTGCCATGCTCGAACTATTCACGTTAGCTATCATCGAATCTGGTCCGTCAAGGAAAACTACCAATCGAAGAAGATATCATTGGCCAAAATGAAATGGCTCCATAATTCCTATTGGTTTAAAACAACGCTTTTTGCGGGAAACAGCGATTACATAATTTCCATAGTGAAGGCTAAAACAACGAAAAAGTCGTTGTTTAGCAACGAAAGGGTTAAGTCGAGATGGCGGGTTTTGGGGGAGGCGATCGAGTTCGCCAGAACCAATCACATGGCTGTGCCAGCACTCGTTGCCGCACTCTGTATCCTGCACAACGTTTTGGCCGATACTGGTGACAGCTCGTGGGACGCAAACAGCGAGGCTGCGCAAGAAGCATACTATTCTGCTAACTATCGCTGACAAACGACGGTGCTGGCGCTCAACAAGTAGACAACTCGGACAAGACAAGAGATCGTTTACTGAAGTAGTTCCGATATCGAGACTCCATTCGACAGGAGAAGTGAATAAAATACATACATTAGCATCTGTTCAGCCTCTGTTCTGTAAAACCAATCTCAGCAACTTTCTATCTTTTTCGTTTTCTTCTCGCTGTCTTGCCGCCTCCTCATGTGACATCTCTGTCAACGCAGCCATTTTGCTCGCCACTACGTCGTTCAGGGCCTGTTTGAACGCTTCGATCTTTGCTTTTTTCGACGGCGAAGACGAGTCATCGTCAGGTGAGCTTCGTTTGTTGCCAGAGCTTGTTGATTTGGTGCCGCTCTCGGTGGTACCAGCGACACCGAGAACACCACCACCTTGAATTGGCCCCACTGACGGATCATCAGCGTGAATGGCGTCCATGAGCGAGAAGCATTCCTCGCACATGGCTACTCGCTTCCACTTGGAGAGAACGACCACACGATACTGTGGAGGTTGAGAGAACCATGGCGGTTGTCCCGTGCTGCCGACGAGCGACCCACGCTCGTAGTCCTTGATGAGCGTGTATGTTGAACGCGCCGACACCAACTTATCCTCAACCGAACGCAAAGATCGAGGCTAGAAATTGGGATTCGTGAAATCTAGACCGCCCTCCGGTCCAACCTTACCGTCCTTGCACGTAAATTTCTCGAACGGCTCGTTAGCGCCCCCCTTCGCAGTCCATGTAGCCACAGCCAACTCGCACATGTCCTTCAAGTATCGTTCGTACACGTGGGCCGCGGCCATCTTCGCTGTGGTACCTGGTGGTAGCGTTGCCTTCGACGCCTTACCCCACGAACGCAGTAGCAATGCCATCTCGTCGTCGGTCCAAGCTCGGCCACGAGTTGCACGCTCCTTTCCCTTCTTGTTGGAAGCCCCGTCCTTCTCGACGGAGCTCATCTTGTGTGCGTTGTGACTGTTTGGATTTGTGTCTTTTCGGATCGTTTGAAGTCATTCTAGCGGGGTTGGTCTATGCCGATGACGGGTGGGCGGAATCAATCTGAAGATCTCGACGGCATCAGGCCAGCAGTTGCACAAAAACAGGCGACCGATTCTATGACGGTGACGGTCTAAGCTGAAGTCCCCCATTGACACTGTCGATCTTCCAGAATCTCCCTGAATCAACTATTCGTCGAGGGTTAGGGCGATCAACTATTCGCTTGGAGCAACTATTCAGCGACTCTACCAGCTGGTGCAACTATTCGGCAACTATTCCCCGCCGCCAGGTGAACTATTCGTCGCTGGAGCAACTAAATTTATTCCCGTATTATTCAGAGGATCGACGTATTTTACAAGCCCGCCAAAATGCAATAAAAAGAAGCTGACTGAATAGTTGAAAAAAGGCATCAAAAATACGAATAGTGCAATAGTAGACGAATAGTTGGAAAATATGCCCCAAATTTTACCGGTGAATTGGAATTTAACCGAGCGGGTGCGGGCATAGCAGGTGCATACCCAGTGGAAACCGGTACGTTTCGTACCGGTTTCATACCGTATGACGTGACTCGAAAAACCGGTAACACTGGTTGTACTGTTCGCAACCGGTACAGATTGCCTGATAATTGCACTTCCACACACTAAGCATAAGAGAAGCCCATGGAGGACCACGAGAACGACGTCGAGCTTGCCGCTGCACCCAGTCGAGACGTCGCGTATGCTACTACAAGCGCTGTCGCGTCGGGTCAAGAGACTGCTCGTGCTTCGTTACCCGTTGTCGTGCGTGCTCCAGCACGCAGCCATCCTGACGAAGCACTTTGCCGTGGCACCAGCTTCAACAGCACCTCCGACACATCCCTCCCATCAACGGAGCTGGTGGCCCCTGGTGACGGCTTGCACAGTCGTCGACGGCGTGACGAGTACGAGTCACGTGGCGTGTTCGACGCTGGCTGTGGCAGTGGTCAGTCGAGTGACACTTCGCCACCGCCCCCAAGAAACCGAAGCACGCACCAGCAAGCACAGCATCCAGTGGAGGAGCTGACACGCCCACACGCGGCAGCAGCCCCAGCGACGACACCATCCTTCGCGAAGCCGCCACTCGACTCATATGGACTCGCCTCCATGAGGTCGAAGCGCTGAAGAGTCAACTCCAAGACCTCGCGAGCGCGATAGCTCGCGTTGAGGAGATTCGACAGCGGGTCGAGACGATGATCGATCACGACTTAGTCATCGCGGTCGGGGTGGCGTCGTCAAAAATGAAAGGGCGGCTGGAGATGAGGTACAAGCAGTCGTTTTCTGCTTTCTTCCGCGCGCTGATCGGGCATATCTGTCCATGACTTTATGCGCTGGATGGTCGTGGATATGATCTGTGTACACGTATGGCTCTGGCTAAGCAGCAAGTGACAGCGAATAATTACATATTTCTTCGGTTTAGTTCACGTTCCTTGCGCTAGCGTTCAAATGCCGATGGCAGCAGCTATCTCTTCCACACTGACACACGAACCAGATATCGTCGCCGTAGTTCACAGTTACTTCTTCGCCTGCGTGGATGATGCGGTTCGAGACCACGACGACGGTGTGATCTCGTCCGTTGTGCACTTGGCGAAATCGGCACGTTGCATCGCATGAGTGATTCAGGAAGCGCATAAGGTTCCCTTTTTTCGATGCTTCGATGATGATGCGCTGGTTGGGAGTATGATCCAGGTCACGCTTCATCATTAAGCGGTAACCGTTGTTTGCTGGCCTGCAGTGCGGGTCGACTTTCTCTTTTCGGAGCTCACTGACGTACTCGCCTAGCACGACATCTGCTGGTATGTCGAGAGCAGCGACGACTGCGAGGTCGTACGGGCTTGTCCTCCGCTTCACGAGCAGAAGAGCGCGAGATGGCTCGAGCCCGTTCCCGCACAAGCCGGAGTATGGACAACAATTACTCGCGCAGAACACCATGTCGCGCATTCGGGCAAGTCTTCACACTGCAGGGCTCCGTGCACGCACAGAACCGATGTGGAGGTAAGTCTTGGAACTGTACACGGCGCGGGTTGTGGTGTAGACATAGGTTGTCCACGTTACCCGGCCAGTTGGCCTCCATGAAGGGGATGATATCTTTCACTTGCAGTAGCGCTCTCTTTGCAAGGGTGCAGGGGCGTGCCGATCGAAGGTACGTCCTGGTGGGACGTGGTGGTCTTCGCCACTGCTGCGTCCGAAGAATTTTTTTGGGTCAGATTCGTACCCGGTCTAGGGTCTAGACCAGACACGGTCAAATATCTGACCAGATATATTCGTTTGATATATCGTATATTTCGAAATTATACCGGCTCGATACCGGTAATGATTCAGAGTTACTCAGATGACTCAGACTGCGTTTCACCTTTTTGTACTGTACGGTAAAGTATGATTTCTCAAGCTAACTCGACTTGTCTTTCTGTCCCTCATGGTATCTCATCGAGCTTAACTTAGAGCGATGTTCAAACGATTCTACCTGTTTTTCACCGTGCTTGTTTACTTTCGAGGCACCGCATCGACATGAGCTTCACATTCATAAGTCACCCGGCTGGGGTTCTTCTATTCACGCGCGAGGCGTGATCACAAACCGGCCACCTCCGCTTCGCTTCGGTGGCCGGTTTGTGACACACGTAGCACCACCCACCGGAGCGCAGCGACGGCGAGTGCGTCCCAAGTGGGGGCATTTGTTTATGTTGGTGGGGTGCCAACCCCGTCATCACACCGAATATGCGTCAAGTTGTCTGTGAGTTAACCTGCGGTATTACTGTATGGAGTGTACAATGTACAGTATCCTGAGATCAGATCCACCTGTAAAATATATTTCAGGTATATTCTGAATAGTTTCTGATCTTCTCCAGGCCATTTTAGACCCATCAACCATAAATTACTGACCGGGGCTGGGTCTAGACCGTAGACCTGGTACGAATCTGACCCAAAAAATATCTAACCGCTGCGTCACTCGGCCCGCCAGACTTGTTTGGACCCAACGAGGTGCGTCTTCGAACAATGGACGTAGGTGCAGCGGGCTCGCCGCCCGAGTGGAAGTTCAAGGAAGATGGTTTGCTGACTCGAGCGATTTCGGCTCGTCTGGATCTGGTGAGGAAGCCCGGGGTTATCAGGTGCAATTGCCTAATGCCTTCAACACTCCTCGCACTGTTCGTCGACGCGGTCAAGAAACAGAGAGACGTGGACGCCCAGGCTCGGTCGTCGGTAGCGGGAGGGCACCAAGATGCAAGTGATCAAGTCGACGATCACGCTGACGAAGACAGGACGCCCGGCGGCTTCTATGTCGCGGAGATTGGAACTCCATGTGGAGTCGACGAGTCCTCGCTGAACGCCATGTCTGCGTACTACGCAACGATCGCCGAGTTTACGGTATACGACAACGATCTCAAATGGGCGACAGCTCACTGGGATTCTCCTGAAGACGGAACGACGGTGCACTTCCTCCAGAGTGATGCTGACGTCGTTGAAGCATGTAAGGGCACGCTCGACACAACAGCCATGCGCGCTCAAGTTGCCCACGCGCTGTCCAAGCTGTCACTGTCGACCACTCTCCGTGCAGATGTGGAGAAGGGCAGAGATACGAAGCTCGTGAACGAGCAGAAAGCCGAGGTCACCTTCATTACGCAACCTGTACAAGTGCACGACGCTCTGGGTCATCTAGCTCAAGACTCCCAGTTGAGCGGCCAGGTTATAAACTTCGCACTCGCTGTCTTGGCTCGTAGATTCCAAGGTGCCGTCGTCGTTATGACTACCAGCGTCGGCTCCTTCGTGCTCCCTGCTGAAACCATCGCGAGCACACGACTCATCGTGTTCCCTCTTCACGTTCCAAGGCATTAGTGTGTCGTCATTGTCAGCGTCGAGGACGGGCTTCCGACTCAGGTCTCATTATACGATCCCCTATCCGGCAAGGATTGCATCGCTTACATGCAGAAGACATGGTTGGAGTGGTGGAAGCCCCTCCTTCGTACGTGGTCGGAGCGAGATGCAGCTCTTTCGAAACGAGCCGACGGATCCCGTGGTTATGGCGATTTGGAGATCAAGCCGATTGTCATACGTCGACCGATGCAGAAGGACTGGAAGAGCTGTGGCGTCTTGTGCATCGCCCAAGCGTTTGCATTCATCTCGAACGATTCTTCGTTCTGCGAACAGGACCTGGCGTCTGGATTTGTCGTCAAGCTCCTACGATTACGGCTGATATGGCTACTGTTGTGTCAGTCTCGGACGACACTCAAAGAAGCTGAGTCCGTGAGGGCGGCTGCCAGCTTCGACCGGTTACGCGACTACGTAGGACACAATGGGGGCACAGATACCACAGGTGAAGGCGAGGAGACCCCGCTGAAACGTCGAAGATTGAGTACAGCGACACGCTCGGTCCCTGCGAAGATCGGCAGGGGAGGAAAACACGCACCCGCGTCGAGTACGCCGGTGACACGGAAAAGATCGGCGAAGAAGAAGCTGAAGTTAGCGGACGAATGACAACGTGTTCACTCATTGAGGTGGACGAATACATATGCATCTCACCGTTTGTGTATTTCACCCTTCCTCAATCACCCTGTTCGTGCTGCTCGGTGCGACGTGCATGAACCTCCCGTTTGCGAACGTCGAACCAGCAGAATCACCGCCTACATCGTCGATGCTGCTGTCCACGTGCAAGCGCCATAGTGTCCTCGTGGGCGTCTCGTGGGTATGTTCAGCGCCGCGAACGCATCTGACTCGCGACACTGCGACGAACAGCGAAGAGCGCGACAGCCATGATCCGATTATCGCGACGCGAGTCGCCAGACTACACTATTCGATAAAGAGCACGTAACTAACCGTGCACTATTGAAGGACTATTCGTCAACTATTCGTCGACTATGTGTGCATTATTGGAGGACTATTGTACGACACAAAAATGAGGAGCAACTATCCGTCTACTTTCTGTACACATCCAGAAGAGTGACGTACTATCATACGACTATTGCCGAACTATAGGTGAACTAACCAATGACTATCGATCTGCCGCATCCGTTCCCGTGAAGCAACATGCCCGCCACTATACAATTAGCCACGGAATACTTGCTCTATATTACACCATGACGACAGCGTCGCAGTGCATCGTGATTGTGAGTGACCACACTAGCGATGATGACTTCGAGTATATCGGACACCCACCTGGACACCAGCAGTCACAGCCCACGCCTCTGGTCGCACACGAAGCCGGACCCGTTTCTGCGATTGCAAACAAGAGGAAGTCAAGCTCCAACGGGACATTCCTGGAGCAGCGCAAGAGAGCGCGAGTCGGTGTTAGCACCGGGCGCAATAGGGTTGATCCACCAGCATGTGGTCATGAGTCCCTCGCTCGTGTCGAAGACGACACCGTGGTGAATCAACTCAAACGTACGCAGTCTCCCAGGTATGCGTCATCGTCGCCCAAACTGAAGAGGAAGGCAAGAACCAGCGCAAAGACACTCGAAATACGTGAGAGAACGCGAGTGGATGCTGAACGCGATGTTGTTGATCCTCCAAGTCACAGTCACGCGGCCCTCGATCCAGGCCAAAACGAAGCTGAGGTGAAGCAGCTCGAATGCATGTCGGCTTCCAAGGAAGCGTTGAGCAGCGGTGTTGAAGTGACCACCATGTTCGTCGAAGCCGAGAGAACATCGGGAGCGCCGCCTCTGCGGTGCGCAGTGGTAAGTATGAGAGCATCTCGACAAATTCTTGGATCGTGACTGGGCAGCTGTCTGACTGGTGGACGTAGAATTGCCGTCCGGTGACGGACGTTTGCAACTGTGTTGATGCTTTTGTCGTACCAGTCGATCGAAGTGGTGTCGGCAGTCTCGCCTTCTGGATGATACTCGCGTCGTGCCGCACGCGAACTCCCGGCTCAGCTGACGTTGGTGACGCGAGCAACTGCTGCTTCCTCTTGGCGAGGCGAGTGTTGCGCGATGGTGTATCAATGATAGTCGCGTTCACGGGTGGTCGAGACGGGCGCGCTACAGGCGACGACGCTGGTGCAACGCCGCTCACGGTGTGGTTCGCGTCGTCTGTGTCGTCTTCGTCTCCATACAACAGTGAATGTAGACAGGTGTCCGTGCCAGACACAGACTCGACGCGCCCAACACCATGATCAACGTGGACGGCACGACTGGATAAATGTGACATCAAGAGGCCTGACCCACCCTCATGTTGAAATCAGACTGCTCCAGCAAAACTGGGGAGAGCAGTTCTGGTGGCTGACCCATGGGCTCCGAAGAGACTTGGCTTGACAGTAGCAGCGAGTTTTGGCTGGGGAAGAATGACGACGACTGACTTGACTCGTACACACCCATGTCTAGGTTATCATACCGCTCCTGGTGACAGCCGAGATCGTCTCCAGCGGTGTCGTCTTCGTCCCACTGGATCTCCTCGTCGTCGTCCGCGTGAGTAGCCAAGAAAGCTCCACACTCCTCCATGTCGATTCCGTTGTCGTCGAGGTCAGCACCTACGAACTCGTTGAAATCGGCGAGTGCTTCTTCTGCTTCTGTCCTGACACCTGTGCATTCGACAGGTTGGTTGTCAACGTAGTCACGATGGCTGCTTGGCTCGTCGACGACGGCGGTTCTGGCAGACGAACTGGTATCTCGCTGCAACGTGTCCGAGCCTCCAGCTTGTCGCTCCTCATCTGCATCCGACGAAGTGCACAGCGAAGGGCGATGCCCAGTGGCTTCGAACTTCGACATCAGATCGGTGATCGCAGGGTCGAGTTCCAACAACCGCGAGGCGAACACGTGAGTTCCTTGCGCCATCATCATAGTAATGAGCGGATCGAGGATGGTCATGATCGCCGCTCTCTTCTGTAAGTCGGTCATCACGGCCGTCGAGCTATGCTCTCCGCGTCGAAGTCTGACCGTCTCAACCGACTTGAACGTAGGAATGTGGAGGCCTGGAATCACACCTGGGTCTTGGCGTTTTTTCGTGGCTGCAGGCTCAACATGCATCGTCGTCAGTGTCTCGAGTTCGTCGACCGCTTTCTTGAACACAGACACAAGATGTGCAGCGTCGGTCATCCGCCAACGGACAGGGATTGAGAGGCGCGGGTACTCAGCTAGCCCCTTGACTTCGCGAGCAGCGAAGATGAGGTGCTTGCACGGCAGGTGACCACCACAGTAGTAGTGGCAAGTATAGGACCACACGCTGGTGTCGACGGTGAAGTCGACCGTCCGCAATCCGGTGACACGGAGTACGATGACATCGTCAGTCTCGAGTCTCTCGACGAGTGATGTCCGCGGTGGGATCGACAGATACTTCGCCCACTGGCGTAGCACTAAGGTGGCGACGTACTTGCTCAAAACAGTGAGTACGCGGCGGAGAAATGGCGGCGCTGTGGCGTACGCCTGGCCGCCGACCAAGTGCTCTCCGAACAGCTCCGCCTCCCGACGCAGCGACGAGATTGCTTGGAGGAAGATGGTCTGGATGCACGTGTCGATGCGTCTTTTCTTGCCGTTGCGGAGCTTGTATTGATTCCAGTGTGACTCGATCCTGTTGGTCGTTCTGTTCATGGCTGTGAAGACCCGGCCACGATCAAACATGCTCCACATGTTCGTGTGCGAGTATCACCAACGCTCCAGGTAGCTGATGAATTCGGCTTGACCGCCAACGGAGTCTGGACTCAGCAGCTCTTCTTGAAGAGTCTGCTGTAGAGTGAACGATGCTTCAGATGACGCAAAGCCCATCGTGCGGAGTCACTGGACGAACTGACCGCGTACAGGATCAACGATCTCGTACTTGCGCACCGTGACCACAAACTTGAACCATTTCAGCACATGGAATATACCAAGACCACTTGCGCATTTGGAAACGAAGTCTCGACGCTCTTCCACTCCCTCACGTCTCGATCGATAACGACCGAGCTGACCTTGTCCCGAGCGCCCGGATTGTGTTCGACGAAGAACTCGAACACAGAGTTCATCATAGCAAAGGACTGGGCGTTGCACAAGAAGTCAAGAACGGACATTCCTCTCCCTGAGGCAGACGTGGTCACCAATGCCCCTAGTAGGGGTCACAACAAAGGAAGTTAGTATCAAGGAGTCATCAACGGCAGCACGAAAGTTACCCATGTGAAGCCCTAGGTTATTTGTGTTGTGCGTCCAGTCCTGTACAAGCGAGTCACCCCACAATTGAAACATCTCGCGCTGAACGCGAGTCTGCAGAGCGACCCCGCTGAGGATACCGAGCTCGTCTTCGATCTGCAAGGTTCTAGACCCATCCAGTGCCGAAAGACGTCCCAAAAGTAAGCAGAAACCTTCGTGGGCTTCCACGCCACCGACACGATGCATCTTGAGGTTGTCCCACATTTCACTAGGGAACGTTATCCCCATCTTGCGACTGAGATAGGTTCAGCGTGCAGTTGGATGGCGAGACGAGCTTCCCTGAACAAAGCTTCATCGGGTACCTCGCTTGTTGTCCAATACATGTCGAATACGTCATCGTTCAACGAGTGGTTGTGTGCGTGTATCTGTAAGTATGCAAAGATGCAAAGTCGAATGTGAGATCGATGCGCTCGCGCAGACAGGACAATGACTGTGCTCACCTCTTGAGGAACCTGGATATACCACCCACCACTTACATCGCCACGCGTCGCCTGTCCGTTGATGCGCGCGGTACAACCAGTGTAGCGAGAAACCCACGACTCCTGTGGCCGTCACCACGCGCGGATTGTACGTGACCGTGAAGACAAACTAGATTGATCTCGTGGTGCGTCATTGTCTCGGGCAGCAACCTCAAGTGGCCCGTCTTATTCGCCTCGTATCTCTTCGAGATATCCCTGCGTGTGTAGTTAGTTGTGTGTAGTTAGTTGTTGGCGACGCAGAGTAAGCTCAGACAACGAGTACGTACTTGTTCCTTGCAACTCGTGAGAGTGAGTGTCGGACGCGGAAGCCTACGTAGTTACGTGCGCCATAGATGGCGACGGTATCCTGGAACGCGGCAAAACTCGCGAAACCAAAGTACGGCAATCCCGGCGGTGGAGTACTGCAGTTGTTCCGCTCAGCGGCATGTCGCTCAGCGGCCAGGACCCACTCGTCTTTCGCTGCTGACTGTTTCTCACGAATAGTACAGCCCGGTTTCACATTGACGGGATACGGTGTGTCTATGCATGTGACGTTCCATTTTAGATTTGGTCACACAAAGTGAGCACTGACTAGCGAACTTACCGATGACATGTGTTGGGTCGTCGCCGTTGTGGACTGCTAGAGCGATGCGGTCGAAGGCAGCGACCTCCGCAGGCATCGGCACGTTGGCCGCTGCACCGTACTCGTCCTCTGAGTTTGCTCCTCCCGAGCTAGCGTGCCGTGCACCTCTGCGCCACTTCTGACGCAGGATGTGGCTCACTTCTACGAGCTTTGCGATCTTAGGCATCCCGTGCTTCGGCGCACTGTAAGGCAATGTATCGGCGGTTGGTTGTTTCGATTTCGAGGCGTGTGTTTCGTGTGACAAAAATGTGAACTGACGAGTCTGCGAGTGCCGGTATAACGCGGGAACGTTCTGTTCCAGCCAGTTGATTTGCGGCCGCACATCACCGTACAGTAAAATACTCCTCGAAATATTCGTTGAAATCTACCAACCTGAAGTTTTCACGGGTGGGAATTTATCGCCTGCCACGAATAGTTGCCACGAATAGTTGATATAGGAGGTTTCCGATCTTCCATCTGGATGGAGTGCGATCTTGCTGAAGTTTATGCTGCGATGGAGGAGTTCACTACAATATGCTTGCCTCGTTACAGGGAAACGATAACCAATGCTCGGAGTGTAGGGGCAAGCAAACTGGATGTGGAGTGCCGGTATTTCCCTGACGATGATCATCTTGTGTTGCACAGCTTGGAATGGAAACCTCATTTCCTGCTTCACCACATCGATATCATTTGAAGGCAACCGAAGGATGAGGACGGTCTCAGCTCTCGCACTCGCCGCGACTACGCTCGTGATCGCCCCACAGCTCACACAAGCCATGGAGACCTTCCTCCAGGGTCTACCCAACGGAATCAGTTTCTCCAAGAAGCTCGGACTCGAAGAAGGTGGTGGATACACCGACTTCGCTGGTGTTTTCACCGGCACGTGGTCGGCCGAGCTCTGCAAGCAGACGTACCCAGGCTCGAGCATGACGGTGGGTCAGGTATTCGGCGATCCGTGCTGCAAGTAGAAGACGAGTGACACGCGGGAGTGCAGCGTTCCGTTTACTGCGGACGTCCCGGCGCAGTCAACGAAGACGTGTGCGAGCGGAGGTGGTGGTGGTGGTGCCACCGACGGAGGTGACGGTGGAAATGGCGGAAATGGTGGTAACAACGGCAACAACAACGGTGCTAGCCGACGCTTCCTCTCTACGGACGTCGAACTACTCAGTCTTCCACTGTCGAGCACGACGAGGTACACGCTCTTCTTCGACGGTGGCAGCAGAGGAAACCCAGGATCCGGTGGGAGCGGCTCAGTCATAGTGAAGACGGACCCCTCCTCGGAGCCACAAATCGTTTGGATTGCGGCGATGTCATACGCCGCACGCACGACGACCAACAACTGTGCAGAGTATCGCGAACTACAAGTCGGTCTACAAACACCACAAGTGGCCCCCACTCTACGTCGTCGGCGACAGCAAACTCATCATTGACCAACGGCGACATCGACGAGCACCGAAGGCCGCCGCTCTCCACGAGCTGTACCGGCAATCACTACGCCTCGCTGACTCACTGGTCATTGCAGGCTGGCATCACCACTATCGCGACTACAACAAGATGGCTGACAAAGCCACCAATCTCACGATGGATGCGAAGGCCAGCATGCAGATCAGCGGCGATGACGACCGGCCCCTGTCACGAGCAGTCAGGCCGTTCTTGGAGAGCGATATGCACCAGCGGGCTCGCTCCATAACAGCTGATATGGAGATGTAACTGGTCCAGTACCGCCCTCACCCCGACCACCACGCTCGACAGCCGAGTCCATTAGAAGTAACAATGGGGATGTGGATCGTCGACGCTGTCAACAGTCCCACGGAGGCTGCAGCTTATCCAAGCTCAGTTGTAGTTGTAAATACTTCAGTAGCTTAATGCATGTTGTTCGCGGTGCCGCACGAGTACAAGCATCGCATACCTGATTGAGTGCATCGCGGGAAACCCGTCTGCACCGTCTCCATGAATACAGTGGTCCCCCCGAGGAGGTCCACTGGATGAACGACTGCACGTTGCGTGTCTAAGTGACCAGAGGCCAGTAGCCTCAGTCTAAAGTCTAAATGAGAACACTCTGTATTTCGCAGTCTAACCAACGAGTCGAGTTTGCCTTGAGTGTTGGAGTCGCGTACAACAATACACCGTAACTTCATCGACAACAACGGTGCTAACGAGGGCGGCAACAAGCAGCCAAGTGGAGGTAACGGAGGAGGCGGCGGCGATGAATACTCAAGCGGCGGAAATGCAGGAGGCGGTGCCAAGCCCGATGGTGGCAACGGTGGCGGTCAACCTAACGGCGATGGTGGCAATGGCGGCAACAACGGCGGTCCACCCGGTGTTATGCCAAACGGCGGTGGCAACAAGCCTAGCGGTGGCAACGGTGGCTGGAAGCCGAGCGGTGGCAATGGCGGCGGAAACGGATGTCATGGCGGTTGGAAGCAGAACGGTGGCAACGGCGGTCATGGCGGCAAGCCCAGCGGGGGCAACAGTGGTGGCAAGCCCAGCGGCGGTAATGGTGGTGGCAAGCCAAGTTGGGGATCTGGTGGCGGCAAGCCAAGTGGTGGAAACGGTGGTGGCGGCAAGCCGAGCGGTGGAAACGGTGGCGGCGGCATGCCGAGCGGTGAAAACGGCGGTATGCCGGCCGTTGGTGGCAACTCGAAGCAGTCTCGCGACGGTGGAGCCCGGTCGTACGTTCGATTCGACCGGCTCTAAGTCGTTCCGAGGCCCAGGCAACAACGGCGCGTAGAACTCCGACTCCTCCTAGTTGTTTTTTAATTATGTGTAGCTTTGGACGTAGTATTGGTTGTGCAGCAAGAAAGTGCGTTATCAAACGATCAAGAGGATCCTTTCATGTCTGTCCGAAAGAGTCTAAGAAGAAAAAGGAGAGCAAGAAGGAGAGAGACGTCAGTGATGGCTAGCCATATACTACATCAAGCCACCGATGTGTCGTGGGCTGCTACGCTGCAAGTGGTGTTCATATGTGCTTGAGCTCTGGTGTTGTGTTCGTTTTTCATTCTGGAAATTTATGAATCTATCAAGAGTGATGGTCGTCTCTGGTTACACCAGCGTAACTCCTTGCCGTTTCAAGATGTAACCAGACATGGACAAGGGCAACATGCGCGATCGCTGCTAAACTCGCGCTCTGTATGCGACTCATCAACGATGAAAGCCTCCAGCGATGGTCTCCCCCGCATCATGGATCACAGCGCAGCATCCTCTGATAGCTCCAGCTCCAAATACCTCGCGCGCATGAGCTGGCAACGCGATTTGTTGGACCTCGACACAAGCGCCAGTAACACACTGTGTGCGTTGGTCTCTCCGCAGCGCAAATACGGAGTTCTCTCCGGCTCTGCATCCACCCCCACACTGCCGACGGCCAAGGTGAATGCCTTCCAGTCCACGGGGACGCATTCCAAGGATGTACTGAGTTACGATGAATGCATGAGCGACGTCGAACGCATGCTGCAGGAACACATGAAGTCGGCCAAGCTCCAGCGCCAGGGAAAGAGCAAGCCTCTATCCACACTGAAGCAGACACTGGACCGACGTGATCCAATCAAGCGTGAGTTTGAATTCGCACCGTTGAGAGACCCAAGCGTCCTCGCTGCCACGGCGCAACTACGCCAGGAAGAAATAGATGAACAGGGCCCAGGCCACGACAGCGACGACGATGGCGATGCGGGGAATGCGGCTACGAGTGAAGGAGATGTGACCGGCCACGTGGGTGCTGTGAGTGGCAACGCCAAGTACTTTGGGGAGGGCGCCAAGGCAGAGTACTACAAAACCTACCAGGAGCTCCACAGCAAGCCACACTTGTTCATTGACTCGCCCAAAAAGCGAGTGAAACCCAAGGCATTGAAGGCAAGCGCGGCCCTCAGCTCGGCACTAGATCTGCGTAAAGCAAGCGTGCTCAAGTCGGTGGTTCAAATGACCAAGACGGTATCGACCGGAGGACCCGAGTCGCCGCTATCAGCCAACGAGATCGCAAAGCGTCGCCTCGCACTCCAGCCCATGCTCGTCTCGAGTACGGCCACTGCATCTGCGACCGAGGTGACCAGTCCGTCGCTGCATTCGCCTCGTGTTCTCTTCCTCTCGTCGTGTATTGCCAGGTCGCATCCAGCGATCTCCATGGTCTTGCGAAAGCCCAACTGCCGAGAGTTTGACTTCAGCCATCAGGGCCTGGGCGATGTTTTCATGGTCCAGTTTGCAGCGTGTCTCCCCGACTTGCCAGAGGTCGAGTCCATCAATGCGAGTGATAATCGCATGAGCGATCATGCTCTGAATGCGCTGCTGCTCGCACTGGAAAACAAGCCGAACCTGACCAAGCTGGACATCTCGGAGAATGAGATCGGACGCGAGAGTGCTCGCTCCCTGCGCAAGTACATCGCGTCTTCGCTCTGCACGGTGAAGACGCTCGAGCTGAACAACGCCGACATTGACGACCACGAGTGCACGCTGTTCATGATTGTGTTTGAGCAAAACAAGTCGGTGGAAAGACTTCGTATGCGGTCGAATCGAATCGGCCAGACACGGAAATCGATGGCGCTGGGAGCCGCAGCGTCAGCAGCAGCAACACTACCGACAGATAAAGACGCCGCAGGAGCACCGCTACCCACCGGTGGGGAGGCGATTGGCTCGATGCTCAACGTCAACCTGACGATCCAAGACCTCGATCTCTCGTGGAATATGCTCCGCCAGGCCAGCGTCGCACCGATTGCAACAGCGCTCGTGCTCAACTACAACCTCCGTGAACTTAACCTAGCCTACAATGGGTGTGGTGATGGTGGCGCGATGCGGTTGGGTCACGCTCTGCGCACAAACTCGACCCTCCAGAAGCTGAACCTCGCCTACAACTCGATTGGTGCCAAAGGTGGCCTCGTGCTCGCGAGTGGGCTCATCGTGAACAAAGGGTTGAAGGAGCTCGTGCTTGATGGCAACGCGATCGGACTCGACAGCGGTCGAGAGCTGATGCATGCCGCCTGCGCGCGAGTCCACTCAACTGCCGTGTGCGCTCTGTCGATGTTTGAATGCAACCTGACGAGCTCCAACCGCCACCACAGTGACAGCGCGTCGTCATCGACCAGCAAGGACACCAGTTTGCGTGTGTACAATCCGTCGGATCCAAGCGGATGGTACCACCTCGACCTGGCGGATCCATATGAACACATGATCGCGCACGAGCTGCTGCGCTTGGCGACGTACAAGACGGGATACAAGTTTGCGAGGCTTGAGCACACCGTCGTCGGCCCTCCAAAGGCGACCACCAAGATTGAGCTGCATCGAGACAAGAACCGCAAGGCGTCCACTGTGAAGACAGAGGGCGCCTCAAGCGTACAGCGCCGCGCATCGCAAAACTCGTTGAGCCTCCTCTTCTCGAAAATCGACAAAGACAGTTCGGGTTCCGTGGATCAGGCCGAGATCGTGGAGGCTCTGAAAGCCTATGGCATCCGCATCGACGATGACTTGGTACAGCATGTCATCCGCGAGTACGACTACGACCGAGATGGCACCCTTGGCATCGACGAGTTCGAGGACTTTTTTCTGCGGTGTGGCTTCGCTATGATCGACACGGACCACTCGGGAGCCCTGAGCGAGCACGAAATCGAGAAAGTTCTAAAACTAATGGGCTTTGAAAGCATCACCGACAAGGAGATTCGGAGGATGATCGCCACGTACGATCTGAACGGAAGCGGCGAGATCGACGAGCAAGAGTTTATCGAGTTCATGAAAGCGGAGGTGCTTCAGCAACAGGTGACGACGACGGAAACACCCGAGCCGCAGGAAGGATCAAGCGAGGCCTCAGCCGCGGCTCCATCGTTGATTGAAGAAACCTACGAGCGTACAGCCTTGCGGGACGCGAGTGGCGTGATCTGGAAAGTGCCCACGAGTGGCTTCTTGACCGTCGACTTCCAGTACGACGTGGAGGCAGTCGATGACGCTGAATCCGGAACCTTTGGCGACCGGCAGCCAGCTCCACATGAACGAACGAGCAAGCACATCGCGCACTCGGCTGTCTCAACGTTGCTTGAGAACGCGCAAAAAGTCAGTAAGAACTCGGCCGAGCAAGCCGAGTTCTTCCGTGCTGTGGTGGATATGTCGGACTTGTTCTTCACCACGATTCAAGCGGAGCAAGTGATGAAAAAGCAAGGAGCGATGAAGTCGTGGTCGCGCAAGCTGCATGCACTACAGCGAATTCTGCCCCAGATGATCAATCGACACGAAGCTGCGACGCTGGTGAACCGGGTCGTCGAACCGGCCAAGCAATGGCAGCAACGCCACGATCTACGCCGAGCGATGCCCAAGATGTACTCGGTCATGTGTGGGTGTCCGACGAACCGGTTCCGGTTCGATCTCGCCAACACGGTGGAGCGTGACGCGTTGAAGCAGTTGGCGATGCTCGCGCAATCGGAGAAGCTCTTCAGCAAGAACCGGTCTAGCCGCGGTGATACATCCCAGAATGGTGATTGGGAGAACTTCCGCAACGCCAAGTTGAATGGCCATCCTTGGCTTCTCACAAGCACGTTCATTTTGAACTCGCTCCTCGCGCCGACGAATATGGCGGCGCTCACATCTCCGTCAACCACGAGCGTGGTCGAGAGTGTCCAAGCGAAGAGATTCATAGAGTTTGACTACGTGAGCACAACGCGGCCACCACGAGGGACCAAGTGCATCACCAGCCGTCGGTTCGAGCAGCTTCTTGATGTCTGGGTGAATGGAAATGCCCAGTTTGAAGACGCGCAGGCCGTGGTCCCTGCGAACGATGATTCATCCAATGGTGTGGTCAAGACCAATGCTCAGCTGCGATGGCAGATCCTGCGAAACTACGTGTTTCGGCCCAAGTCGACGAAAGCAGCGTCGCGATTGTCGACAAGCACAGTGTTGAAGATGAAGAGCTCCCTCGATGGCGTCCAGAAGAAGCTGTATCTCTTGGAGATGCTTGTGTCCGATCGATGGTTCAGTTGTGAGCAGGCAGCGACGATGATCTCCGTGCTTCCTGACGCGGTCCTCGCGCGTGCACGGGCCGCCACACTTCTCTTCTCGCGAGTGGTCGACTTGGAAAACTTTATCACGGTATGGATCTGTTGTACTCCTTCCCATGGGATACACTGGTGACACTGTCCCTGTTATGGTGATGATGCCTGTAGATTATCGACTCGTTCTCGCGTGACGACCAGAAGGAGTGTATCAAGCGACTTGGCTGGCTCAATGTGCTAGATCCTGTGCAGCCCGACCGCCCGTATCCACCTCTGGACCTCAGCGTTCGGGACGAACGTGAGCTCGTGCAGTTGCTCGCCAGGCTCGCGCATGAAGAAGGGGTTCGTGTTTCTTGCAGGCGTCTTGGTCGCACTAGGTATGCTCATAGAGTGATTGTTTGCAGCGTGGATGCTGGAAGCGAGCATCGTACCGAGCCTCCCGAACGGAAACCGGGTCTCTTCAGCCGCGAGAACTACCACCGCCTGGGTGGGCCGACCCGACAGCGACTGGAGAAGGAAGCCTCAAGCACCACGGGATCGTCACTCTTCGGTACGACTCAACCGCAGCCAGCGATGACAAGTCGGCCGAGTCACTGCGCGTCGAGCTGCGCAAGTATACGCTGTGTGGGACACGACTGTTCTTACAGTGAGCCGGGAAATCATCGAGAAGTTATGTGAGTGTGTATTTGTACTAGTACATGCAACTACAGACGCCACTGACGGATCGCCGAGTCGTAGGTGGTCCTCGACACAAGTCGAAGACTATAGGTGTCGCAAGAAGCGCGATTCATCCTTCTTCTCTTCTCCCTTCTTCTTCTTCTCCGCATCCTTCTTCTTCTTGTCACCGCTGGCGCTACCGGCCGGTTTCACCGTACCCTCGCCGCTTTCACCACTGCCAGCAGTGTCGCTGGTAGCCTTTTTCGTCTTCTTAGCGCCACTGCCACTGTTGGCAGCGTCACCGTCCCCTGCGGTAGCATCCCCATCGCCGTCACCATCAGCAGCTTCGCCGTCGCCGTCACCATCAGCAGCATCCCCATCGCCGTCACCATCAGCAGCTTCTCCGTCGTCGTCAACAGTAGCAGCTTCTCCGTCGCCGTCATCATCAGCAGCATCGCCGTCGCCGTCAACAGTAGCAGCTTCTCCGTCGCCGTCACCATCAGCAGCATCGCCGTCGCCGTCACCATCAGCGGCATCACCGTCACGGACAGCGGCATCACCCTTGCCCCCAGCGCCACCTTTCTTCACTTCCGCGCATGTGGTCTTACCAGGGAACATGTCTTCTGTGACGATGACCTGGGCCGTCTTACCCTTCTTCCACGTGCAGCAGGGATCGCCGAACGCCACGCCCACGGTGATGCCTTTCTTCAGCGGGTAGTCGGCCTCGCATAGCTCTTTTGACCACTTCTTGCCGTGCTCGACAAACAGATCCCCAAACTCGTTGGGTGCTGTTCCCTTGGTATGACCTGCCTTCTTCTGGATAGACTCTCCATTCGGAAGTTCCTCCACGTAGCTTGGTTTCGCCGCTGCGAGCGCGAGCCACCCGGTCGCGATCACGAGTTGCAGAAGCTTCATCCTGTCCGAGGTCTCGCTGCACTCGGATCGAGATATTCGAGAATGAATGGGAAGGGCGCCGCGCCGGAGCGCAGGCGTTGCACCCGTGGCGCTAACATACCCACCAACGATGCGGTGGCGAAGAGGAATGCGCTGGCTGAAACCAGCGGCTGGGTGGAATTTCGACGGTGCCGCTGCACTGTCCACGCTGTGTCGTTGCATTGTGGTGGAGACTTGACATGCCAAAATGTAGCCATGTCCGATTAAGTTAATATTTGGTTAACCTCATCGGTGCGCTTGCTTGCCGTCGCTATGCAAATGGAATGGATCGTGCTATGTACTGCACCGGCAGCTGCATAGAGTCTATGTAATACTAGGTACAGTACCTTAGAGGCAGGGCATCATGTATTGCTCGAGCAAAGTTTTTGGTTTGGTGGGCGATCGCGAGCTTCGAAACGACCACCACCACGGGGATTATCACTTGGCAGTCAGGTGCAATATCGGTGGCCTGATTGAGAGTCAAGTCCCACACCAATACTCGTGCAGGATCTTGAGGGAGTACCCCATCAAGACGCGAGAAGATGAGAGTACAATGCTACGCAGCTCGCCTCGCGACTTGATTGCAATTGCACGCTGCCACAAAATGATTCGTACCAACGGAATGGTACAGGTGCCATTCATTCGGTACACAGGTACTACCATACCTCCGGATAGAGCGCTCTACTGAGGTCGCGTAATCGACGGACCCAGTGATCATCACTCTTCGCAAGCTGAAGAAACCAGAACGCGGAGCACGTCGTGTCGCCACACGAGGGCAACCAAAATGGACCACTTCTTCTCGCTCCCCCCCGCGGCGCCGCCACCGCCTGCGCCGACACAGCCACCACCATCCGATTCCCCGTCGAATGAGCAAACTTTTCATGCCACTCTTGACGCGCCGGTCTCAGAATCAACGCCGCAATCGACCGTAGAATCCACCGCGTTTCCCTCAAATTCCGACGGCGATTCCGCATCAATTCGCGACGATGCGATGCTCCACGTGCGCCTAAAACTGCTGGACGAACGCGTCTTCGATGTCCACGTCGAGTGTTCTCTCTCTGTCGTGGATTTCCGCGTCACAGTCCACCAAGCCACCGCCATTCCGACGCACCTCCAGCGTCTCATCTACCGTGGCAAGTTGCTCAAGGACGGCACGCTGCTCTCCACCTACGGCATCCAAGACGGCCACATCATCCACCTCGTGTCCAAGCCACAGAGCGCCAACGCTTCTCCTGCGGTGGCGTCGACACCAACGCCCACATCGTCGTCCCCACCAACTCTTCCAGCGTCGACGCCGACGCGTGGAGAGTTTACACAGACGGGTGGAGAATCCAACGCGTGGCAGCCGCTCCATGATCGCCTGAATAGAACTCTACGGACTCCGGAGGAACCCCTACAGTCAAGAGAGAGCAGCGGACTGTTGAGTGGACGCAGAGGGCGTGCCGGCCTGACAGGCGATGCGTGGAACCTCGCGGTGCTACGTGAAGCGCTCGGCCAGCAGTCGGACCGCGTGCCTGCCGTCCCCAGCAACCGCATGCCAGAGCCACCACCGGATGTCGCGGCCGACCTAGGGCTCGCTCCGAATTCCAGCACGTCCACCCCCGCCGTGCAACCAAATCTGGACCACATCACGCAAGGCATTCTCACGTTGCGAACGGTGCTCTCGACCGCCGTTCCGCTCAGCCAACAGCGTGAACGTGTGGAGCAAGCCGAGGCCGAACCAGTGGCTGAAGCAGACGGAATGGCGAGCGAGCAAACCAACACAATGGACCAAGGAGGCGACGATTCATCGATGGAGCAAGCGCAAGCACTGGAGACAGCTGTGGATTCTACGAATGAAGCGCCACGTCGTGGACGACGCCGCTACTACGTGGGCCAGTGGCTGGACGTCAAGGATACCGTCAACCAGTGGCTCGAGTGCACGGTGATGAACATTTCTGAAGACAAAGTGCTGGTGCACTACCACGGGTGGCCATTGCGCTGGGATGAGTGGATCGATTTCGAGTCGGATCGCATCGCGGCCTTTCGCACGCGCACGCAGCAAACGCAAGCGCCTCACTTGTCACCGACACCGACGACGCGGCTGCCGAACGCACCACCGGTTGGGGACAACGACATGCGCCGCATCATTCCTCAACTTCGCGACCTCATGCGTGGCGCGCTACCGTTTATCGACCAACTAGCCGAGCTATGTGAAGATCCACGTGAAGAATCGACCGAGGACGAAGCGACCAGTCGCCAAGCAGACTTGTCCGAGTTGGCACACGTTGTGTCGCCGTTCTTTGACCGCTTCGGCAGACTCCTTGTGGACTCATCGGTGCAGATGGACCCATTCCTGCGACCAGAGCATCGTGTAGAAGAGCGCCGTCGTCGCCATGTGCGAGCACGAGGCGCAGAGCGGTCGTCATCGTCTACGCCTTCCATCGTCGTGGAGGAATCTTCCGAAAGTCTGCGAGATCTGATCACACCCGCGCTGCCACGTGCTTCGAACGACACCCAAAACGCTGGACGACGCAGCATCGATGTCCACATCCACGCGATCGTTGCACCATCGTCTTTGTCTTCACTTGCGTCGTTGGCTCGACTGGGCACTGCAATTGCTGGAGCGATGGAGTCAGGATCCCGATCGAACTCGCCTGCTTTACGCTCCCAGCGTAGCTCGTCGAGTGGTGACGCACTAGCGGATGCATTTGGACTACCACGTCTCCGCCCACTGCAAGGTGGTAGTGGGGACCGATCCATTCTGTCGGATATTGCAGAGCCAGAAGATGAAGACTCGCGGACTACAGATACAAGTAGAACCCCGTTGCTGAGCTCGTACCGATCGGGAACGCGTGGGGAGACCACCGTCCCTCGTCCCCGTCCATCGAATAGTCGGTTGTCGACGTCGCGTTGGATGGACACGGAGCCAGATGACTTTTTCGGCCCGTCATTCAGTCAAGATAGCGATGACATGGACGACCCGCTCCTCACGGATGGCTTCGGCGCTCATGACCGCAGTAACGAGGATCAGGTCCAGTATCGAGAGATCTCATCGCGTCGTGAGAGCGAAGAAAGCAGTGGCTCCATCGTGGACCAGTCCGATCGCCTTGGTGTCATCCCTGAGATTCAAGAGGCCGAGCGACGAGAACAGGAACAACAGGACTCCGCTCAGGCGGCGGAGCGCGACTCGTCATCATCGGTATCATCAGCATTCTCGTCTTCATCCTCGTCCATGTCGTCGTCACCTGGATCCACCGGCTTCCCAACACTTCTCGAAGTCATGCGGCGCACACTCAGTGGCGTCCGCGGTTTTGGATTTTCATCCTCGTCCTCGTCGTCTGCATCGTCCGCGTCTAGTGACAACTCGCGTGGACCAAGCAGCGACAGCACAGCAGGCAACGTCGTCGACTCGACGTTCTTGCCACGGCCTCGTGAGGCCAGCAGTGGAAGTCTCAGCAGCATCGGCGAAGATCTCGACTCGGTCGACTAGCTGCGCGTCGGTATGGTCAGTACACTTTTCCCACATGCGAATACTCTAACTCTTTTGACCACACAGCTCTTGCTAGTCTTGACCCATGCTCCTTCCCAGCAGGTACCG
This sequence comes from Pythium chondricola, assembly GCA_023337575.1. Classification (NCBI taxonomy): domain Eukaryota; phylum Oomycota; class Peronosporomycetes; order Pythiales; family Pythiaceae; genus Pythium; species Pythium chondricola. Next base: position 6,950 of record JAADXF010000213.1, on the reverse strand, counting down.
CGTGGGTGGCCTGCTAGTGAGCACTGCGTCCTATCCCTTCCTGTCTGCCGTCGTTGTCGTCATCGTTGCCATCCTCCTCCTCCTCGATGTGTCCGTCCTGTGGCCTCCGCATCGTGGCGTTGAGCTGCTCCTGCAGCTTGGCGTTCTGCTCCTTGAGCAGAAACAGCTCCCGGTACAGCTCCCCCAGTCGATCGTCGTGGACCTTTCTACAATGGGCCTCGCGAGCCAGCACCTTGGCCAGCTTGCTCTTGAGCGCGCACTTGGACCACTCGACGAAGATGGCCCGCACGAGTCCGCGCTGCATCACCACCATGGCCGTGAGCTGCGCCCCTTTGTCGTGGAGCCGCTCCTCTTTGCGGCGTTGCACGTACTGCTTCCAGGCATGGAAGACCGTGCCCAGCGACCGATACAGCGACTGCACGATGCGCCGCAGCACGACCTGGTGCCGTTGGAACCGCGCCGACCGCCGCTGCGAATCATCCTCGAGCTTGAGTACAAACGGGACGCGCGACAGGAAGAAGTTGAGCGAGCGAGGCGTCTCCGGCCCGAACCGGTCGAGCACTGAGCCGTCACCAGGCGCACTCGGGTCTTCCTCTTTTTTCTGCGCGCTCGGGTCGTCTTCATCGTCCTCATCGCTCGAGTCGCTGCGTGTCTCGTCGTCTTCTTCGTCCGCTGTACCACGGCGAGCAGCGTACGCGTCGTAGTCGGCGAAGACGGCCCTGAAGAGTTCCTGCCTCGCCTGCAGCAGCCACGGGCGCACGTGGCCCAGCGACGCCGACTGGGTCATCGCCAGGACCGCGCGCTCGACCACGTTGGCAAACACGGCGACACGGAAGCGCACGGGGAACCGCGTCATCGCCGAGGACACAGGATGCCGGCCAGCGCCGGGCTTGCTGCTCTGGCCGCAGGCCTGCTGCTGCTTCCACGCTGCTCGCTCGAGCACCTGGGCCTCTTGGATCTGTCGTTCCACCTTGTCGCAGAATGCCAGTGCCTCGGGCAGCTTGACCTGCGCGAACTGCTCCAGGGATTCGTACTGCAGCACCTCGGCGTCGAAGCTCTGCAGCCACTGGTCGAGCGACATGGAACCGAGCGTGAGTCGCTGTGGTGTTGCACCGGTCGCTGTCGCCGTGGCCACACTGTCGACAGGGAAGGGCAGCCACGCCGGGTTCCACATCACCTGTTGTGGTGGTCGTGGTGGCTCGTTGTGGTATTGCTCATCCTGCTGGGGTGGCGCAGCGGGCTGGACCTGCCGGGGCATGAGAGGCGAGAGCGGCCGCATGCCCCGCAGCACGGCATTGCGCTGGTGCTGCTGCAAGGCGTGGAACTTGCGCGGGGACAAGTGCAGCGTCGGCTTGGTGGGCGAGAGCACTCGGTGCTTCTGGGTCGTCGGTGATGTCGACGCCAGGGCCGCCTTGCCAGCCCGAGGCGACCTAGCCTCCATTACGAACACACACGGTGTTGCTGTTGACACAAACACAAAGGGGGGAGGGGGGAGGAGGTTTCACCCAACCGACACCCGCAGCACACGTAAGTAGTATTCGTAGATAGACAAGTAAAGTGAGTGAGTGAGCGCCATGGGATCGTGCAGCAGCCTTAACCGTCGCACGACTAGTATAGTGGACCCGAGACCTCGTAACCATGTCGATGGACCCAGCCGCGCCACCGCCGAGCTACGAGCAAGCGCTGCTACTTCCCGGCCCAGGATGGGAACGCCAGGACCCCGCGGCGTGTCCTCGCCATGAAGGAGAGACACAGGAGCCAGCATCAGTACCAGTACCACCTCGTGTGCGGCGGCAATCGTCATCTTTCTCGGACCGCGAGCGGCGCCGGAGTATCCCTGAGCATGAACAAGTCCCCCTCCCCCTCGATGACGATGCCGACTCGGTAGATGACGCAGCATTCAAGCCGTACGCGAACGACGAGGCTCCTCCGTCCGCCACGACACTAGTGAGTCATCTCGACATGGATCCGAGCCCACAGGACACCACTCGTCCTCCGCAATCTCCTCCTTCGTCCTCCAGTACACCTCCTCTGATAGTGACGACACCGCCGCGACACGCTCGCGACCCACCGCCATCCCCTCCTCCGACCACGGTGGTCTACGACGACCAGACCTACTCGGTCGTGTCCAAACTACGTGCACTCAACCGCCAGCTCGCCGCCAAGATTGACACGCAGCACAAGCTCCTCGCCCAGCTCCAGGATGAGAAGAAGCAGCAGCAGACCACGATACGGACACTGCAGGACGACCTGCGGATGCTCAAGCAGACGCTCAAGGCCATGTCGTCTTCCCACGGGTGCTACAAGTCCCCCGAGAAGCAGCCACGCGTCCCCAAGCCACAGCAGGATGAAGGGGAGCGGCTCCCCCACGTAGCCATCGCCAGTCCGCCCCGTACGCCACGCTCCATGTGTCGCCCTGCCACCACTCCGCAGAGCTCCTCCTCCTCCTCCACCACCTCCACCTCTCCCTCCTCTTCCTCCTCCCCTCGGCGGTCGGTTCACCACCATTCCAGCCCTTGCCCCTCCTCTCCGACGTCCTCCTCTAGCGAGAAGCAGCTCCTCGCCAAGATCGACAAGCTAGAGCAGGACAAGCGGGACCTGCTCGACCGCCATGCCCACCAGCTCGCCAACTACTCGCACGAGCTCAGCCGCCTCGAGCGTCAGCTTGACAGCGCGCAAAAGCTCGCGCAGGCCAAGGACTACGAGCTGCGCCTTCAAAAGTCCCGCCACCTCTACGCGTCCTCTGCTGCCTACTCTTCGTCCTCCTCCTCCTCTGATAACTCCTCCTCGCGTGGCGTGGTCGCGGGGCGAACCACCACCAAGGACCCGCCGCACCACCACTACGCGGCACTGCTGGTGGACGACCTGTGGAAGCACCTGCTCCCCTCCTCCCCGCCGGCGTCCACGCTGCTTGCCCTGCCCTTCACGAGCCACGTCGGCCTCGCCTTTGAGCAGCTCCTGAGCCACCAGCTCCTCTCGTTCCACGATCACATGGTAGACACCACGACGCGGGACTGGCTCCATGAGATCCGCCGCTGCGGACGGCAGGTCCTCCAGCTCCACCACGCATTCCAGTGCATGGCGCTGACCTTCAAGAAGCTGGCCGAGTGTTGCCACATCTACGAGCTCGCCGAGACCTTTTGCAGCGAGGTCAAGCAGCTCACCCACGCCGAGCACGCCTTCCTCTTCGTCATGGACCCGGCCGAGAACGAATTCTGGTGTCGCGTGCCTCGCTCCTCCTCCAACGATATGATCACCGTGCGGTCCAGGGTCATGCCCGTGTCCGGCCACGGCGGCGTGAGCGCCGTCGCCGCCGAGCACTCGGGCCCATCAGCCGCCACGTCCCCGTTCCCCTCGGCCCACGTCCCCTGTGGGCTCGCGTCCTGGGTCTTCCACACCAACCAGCCGCTGCTCGTGCCGGCTGGCCACGTCACGCGCAACGCGCATTTCTCCACGGCGCCGGACAACACGGACCGCCTTATGCCGCTCAAGAGCGTGTCCACGCTGCTGCTGCCCGTGCTCCACGGTGGCACGACCCTGGGCGTGGTCCAAGTGTGTGGCAAGCTCACGCACATGGCCGCGCTGGGCGTCTCGCTGTCGCTGGAACAGGGCGACGCGTTCACGCTCGACGACCAGGTCTGTGTGACCATGCTGGGCCACTTCCTCGGCGGTGTGCTGCCCAAGGCCGCGTACTTTACCGAGGTCGACAGCCACAAAGTGAACGAAGAAACGCTGCTCGAGTTGATGCCCGAGATCGTGACGTGCCTGCGCTTGGACGCGCTGGGCACGATGGTGATTCAGAACGCCAAGCAGATCCTGGACGCCGACCGGTGCTCGCTCTTCGTGGCCAACGACGACGAGCGCATGCTTTTGAACTGGCAGAGCGACATCCGTGGCAAGGGCGGCGTGGAGGTGATCCCCGACGTCAACAAGGCCGCCATGCGCATCCCGTTTGGCCACGGCCTCGTGGGCATGGTGGCCGAGACCAAGCAGCTCCTCAACATCCCAGACGCGTACGAAGACTCGCGCTTCAACGCGAGCTGGGACAAGAAGACCAACTACCGCACCAAGAGCATACTGACCGTGCCAATCCTCACGTCCGCCCGCGCGAGCCAGCACGCCAAGCCGACGCCGATCCGACGCCACCGCTCGCAGCACGACGTGGACGGCGCCGGGAGCATGGACAAGGACAGGGTGCCCGCTCCCTCCTCCACCGAGTCACCGTCACCACCACCATCACAAGAAGAGCCACCGCACTTGCTGGGCGTCGTGCAGGTGATCAACAAGTCCGGGGGCGCACCGTTCCGGGCCAAGGACGAGTTCTTACTCCAGACCATCTCCAAGTTGATCGCATTGGCCATGGAGAACTCGCACCTGTTTCAAAAGACCCAGGAACTGTGTGGCAGTCTGGGCAAGCTCATCGCGGACGCAGACCTGGTCGAGGCCATCGTGACGCTCGGTGTGTGTGCCGAGGCCATCCTCGGCGTCGAGAGCGCCGCCATCTACGTACTCCCCTCCGCCTCTGTCCCCTCCACGCCACTATCCTCCGCCTCGGCGCTGCTGCCACCGGAGCTGGTCACGTTCCACCGCAAGCGGCGCCACCAGATCGTGATCAAGGAGCACATGTACCGCAACTCGTTACTGGAGCAAGCGCTGCGCTCCCGCGAGCTGCTGATTGTCAACGACGTGGCCACCGCGCCCCAGTTCAACGCCTACGTGGACAGCGTGGCCGGGCTCCCAGCGCGGAACGTGCTGTTCATGCCGCTGCTGGTGAGCGACCCAGAGGACCGAGGGGAGACGAAGCTCATCGGCGTGCTCCACCTGGTCAACACGCGAGGACGCAAGCTCCAGTTTGAACCGTTTGACTTGTTCCTGTCCATCGTGAGCAGCCAAACCTGCAGTGTCCTGGCCAGCATCCTCGAGAAGCAGGCGATGCTGCGGTGCCAGGAGCAGACCCGCCACTTGCTGGACACGACCATGAGCTTCTTCAAAGAGAGGAGTCCCGTGGGCATCATCAATGCCGTGTACAACACGTGCGCGAGTCTCTTTGCCGTGGACAAGGCCCACTTGTTTCTATGGGACCATGACCGCCGTGCGATGTGGACCGCCAAGCTCTCCCCCACCGCCGAGTCGGTGTCGATTGCCATGCAGGCGTCGTCGTCCTCCTCCCCATCCTCGTCCTCCTCGTCCTCCTCGTCCTCCTCGTCCTCCTCGTCCTCCTCCTCCAGACGCATCTCGGTGCTGATGGACCAAAAGATTAGGGTCTCCACCACCGAAGGGCTGCTTGAACACGTGCTGGGTAAGAGCGCCATGGTCGTGGTCAAGCACTGGGTCGAAACCATCGACGAGCACGAAGGCGACGAAGACGCAGGCTCCTCTTCCTCCTCTCCTCCTCCTAGCACCTCCTCCGCCACCTTCAAGCAGCCCTTGTTCAAGACGTCGTCGATGCACACACTGGAAGGCAGCAAGTACGTGCTCCGAGCCAGTCGATCGGACTACCACGCCGGCTTCACCAAGCATGCCGTGGTGGCGTGCCCCGTGTGGGACCTGGCCAGTATCGAGATCGTCGGCGTCGTCGTGCTGCTCTTCCCCAAGGGCAAACCACCCGCGCCCACCGAGCTGGGCAACCTGCCGATCCTCAGTCGCCAGATCGCTGGGGCTCTCAATGTCTGCGACGACCTCAGCGCCGTCACGCAGCGTTGTGACAAGATGCACGAGCTCGTGGAGCGCTACGCGCCGCGCAGGTCGCCGCCCACGGCGTCACTCACGCTCAGTGCACGTGGCCAGCTCACAGGGTTCTCCCAGCCACTCAACGTCGCGTCCGCCAAATTTTCAGCCACGGCACTGACCCAGTTTGTCAGTGGAGGACGCATGCCCCTAGGCTCCAACGCTGCCCACGCCAATACGGTGGCTACCTCTGTCGTGGATCCACGGCTGCTGCCGGTGGACGAAGACGGCCACCGCTGGGTCTTTTCTCTGTCGGGTGCATCGCTCCACGACATGTGCAGTGACCACTACGTCAAGTGGATGGGCCAGGACATGGGCAGCGCTGGGTCCTTCGACAAGCTGTGCACTGACCTCCAATCGGTCTACATCCGCAAGGAGACCATGCGCGGCCACATGATCCTCTCCGCCAAGCCAGCGCGGGCTGTGGACGAGGATCCTCTCGTCCCCTCGCTGCCCAAGCACGTCGTGCGCCAGCTCCGCCATTTGCTCTGGGCCTTTTGCGACGACGAGCACTGGCAGGTCGATGTGAAGAAGGCGTCCACACTCTTCGACAGTGTGGACGCCGGCCGCACGGGGCTCGTGAGCCGCAAGCACCTCGAGCAGGCGCTCACCACCAACGGGTACGCGGTCGAGCTCGACCAGCGCGAGTGGGACCTGCTCCACGCGCAGTTCGCGGACGTGGCCACCGACCTCGTGCCGGTGGACCGCTTGCTGCGGACACTGGCCCCTCGCGTCCACACCGTCCACAGCTTTTGCTACGAGCTCGTCCCCATCGTGGACACGCTCACGCAGTCGGTCGTGCGCGTCCACGTGCTCTTGGCTACCATATAAGTAGAGAGAGAAGAGCTACGGACGACACCTGAGATATAAGATATGAGAAAAGCATCGATGGCATGACTCATGACATCTAACGTATATTCCCGAATAAAAGACCCCACCCAAATAAATGTCACCTCGGAATAGTGACAGTGAACCCATTTTGGGAAAGCCAACATCAATCTCTGGCTGGGAACGGCCTGTGCTCGCTGCCATTCATCTCGAGCGCGCACTCAAGAGCACTCACAGCGCACTTGCCTTTTACCAATGGGAGTTGTGCGATCAGGCATTCCGCTACAGCGGAAGCTGGAGCTTATAGACTGGGTCGAGGCGAATGGCGGTGTTCCCACGCGTGCAGTGGCTCACTTCAAGCAGCAGGGGTGGCGAATCAACGGTCGAATGTGTCG
>JAADXF010000212.1:0-29802 GCA_023337575.1 Pythium chondricola | reverse complement strand
GAAAATTCCTCGGCATTGTGAGTCACAATTTGTGACACAAACATGGTGTGGACCACAGCAATAATAATTGGACCACTGTGACGCAATCATTGTTTTAGAAATTGAAAAAATTACATTTTTTCATCGCTTGGGTCGAAGCCGCTGTTGAGCACGGCGCGGAACTCGTCATTCGCGCGCAAGAGCTCGTTGACACGTTCATATTGCTCGGGATCTTTGCTGATGAGGAAGGTGAAGCATTCGGGGTCGAGCTTGCCCTTGATCTGCGCGATCTCCATCGCCTTCTTGGTCTACAAAATACAAGAGACCGTTAGACAAACGTGGCAAGCGCAGAGCATTCAAACGAGGGTCATACCATGCATCCAACATATTCAACAACGAGGTCTTCCATCAGTTCGGCGGTCTCTGTGTGTGGCACGGTGTCGTCTCCAAAACCAAACATCATGTGCTTGACTGCGAACAAGTCACAGAAATTAGCATCCTGTTCAGCACCCGTTCACAGATACGGTGTGACTCACGACTGTCAATCAGCTCGCCCTTGACGAATGGTTTAACGATCGCAGCTGGAGCATGCGCCTCCGCTGCTGCGGCGCCACTGGCACCGGATTTATCGGCATGTTTGTCTCCCTTGCTCTCGTCCGTTGCCGCTTTCTTGGATGGTGCAGCGCTTGTCTTGGCTGTAGAGGCCGCATCGCTCACCTTACGCTTACGAGGCTTGGCTGGTGCCTTCTTCTTGGCCGCCGAAGCCTCTGCGTCCTTGCCCTTGGTGCTTGAATCTGCGTCGGCGGCTGCCGCATCAGTCTTTGGTTTGGTCATTGTTGTCGTGGTAATCGCAAAATGGAGAGGAACGAATGATCTCTCTGTTGATTGGACAAAATTAATCATGATCACAAATATCAATCTTTGATTGGCTAAACTGCATATTGACTTGCTCATGAAACCACCTTCCTTGTTCTCACTGCATCACGCGAAATCTTACACAGTCACGCTCGACGCGAGACAACCATGGGGACCAAGAACTCAGTCCCTGTCACCTCGACGCAGTACCAGAGCGAGAGCTCTTCTCACCACGGCCCTTCAGCTGCATCGCTGTCATCGGCGCGCAGCGACAGTGAGGCCTCTGCACCCAGCGGATCATTTGGCAAACTGTCGATCGGGACCATCCGGCCGCATGCTGGCGCAGGCAGCGCCGCCGACGCCACCGTCACGCCACTCGACATCAAGTGCGTAAAGCGTATGCTCTGTATACACTACTGGTGCTGTAATGACTGTCAATAGAATCACGAATGCGCTCAAAGAGCTCAAGAAGAAGCGTGCCGCCGACAAAGAAGTGTACGTTGCCCATCTTCAGAAGCACGACCGTGTCAATAGCTCACGAATCGTGTGGCAGACACCACGATCCATTCACACGCATCATGCTCAAGTTTCCGCTCGTCGCGCAGGCGTTCAACAGCGTGCGATCCACATTCGAGGAATTGGACAAGGGCAAGAAGGGCTACATTGTGTACACCGACATGGAGGAGGCCTTTGAGCGGCTCGGCGTCGACTTTTCGAAAGAGGAAATGAGCCAGGTCTTCCAGGAATCCGACATGCTTGAGAACGGGCAGCTCACCTTTAAGGAATTCCTCGTGTGCCTCGCGATCGGCTTTGTGCTCCATGTACGTTGAATTGTGAACCCGGGGGTCCAAATTAGGTAGTTGGGCATCCCCTTTGACGCATGCGTTCGTCATTCACTGCAGAAAATCCCATCGCTCGAGAGCCACCGACTGAGCATCTTTTATGCACCAATGTGAGCTGCTCAGGGTCTTGAGTACTGTAGCTGTTCACGGCTGACGTTGTCTACCGTGACACACAGAAGTCCCAAGGACAGCAAGGACAAGGAAAAAGAAAAAGAAAAAGAGAAGGTGGCTGAAGCGTCGACGACACCCAAGGCGATTCTCTTTGGCGAGGGCAACAAGCTGCGCGTCGCATTCCAGTTGGCGATCGATGCATTCCTCTGGTTCGACGTGGATGGCAACGGCCAGATCAATCGGGACGAGATGGCCTCGCGACTCAACTCGTCCACGACGCTGCACTCGCCGACCAAGAAGATGTCGAACCACCAGCGAGAGAAACCAGCGGTGCTGTGTGAGAACTCGGCGCCATCGAGTATGAACGCCGAGATCTGGGAGCGCCGCTTCAACGAGATGGACTGGAACCACGACGGCTCGATCCAATTCAAAGAGTTTCTCATGGCGTTCGAGTCCTGGGTCGGCCTCGACGACGATGAGGGCAGCGAGTAAAGCGACGTAATACCTACCACGAGGGAGAGCGAGTTCACAAATCCACTGTATTTTAAATAGCGTTCACACATTGTATCGCACACTTGGGGTCGGTAGCATGGACCTGGACAACAGTGGAGACAGACAAGGAGCGCAGGCTCCTTTAGGACTCGGAGCTTCTAATCCAATCATTCATCCACACACAGCCGTTGGATCCACACGTCACACGCATCGGAACACGCGTCGTCGCTTCGAGGTGTTGACCTGTGCTGGCGCGATCACGTCGTCGCTGGGTAAGTTGGTCACGTGCTCCATGAGCCCCCACGGATCGACAGGGGAGAGACCCTGTGTCTGGGCATCCCGCACGTGCACTGCAGTCGCTCCATTCGCGGGACGAGGAAACACGGTCCAGACACGCCATTGCAGTTCGGCGGGGAGATCGAGCGAGTTGACGAGCTCCTGTCACACACACGAAGACGTGAGTCCATCATATCAGACAGGAACATACTACTGAGGGCACGTACGAATTGCTTGTCATGGAGAACGCCGGCGTTCACGACTGGGACCAGGTCGAGAATCCAGCTGAAGAGCGACAACCCGGCACCGCGGTTGGTCGTCGTTGTGGACAGCAGGTAGAACAAAGCCTTGACCATTCGGTTTCGATAGCAGATCGTCGGTGCCACGAGCTTGCTCTGCTTGATCACCCCCACGAGTTGCAACCGAATAGCGAGCTGTCGCCGCAGGCGTCGAACCGAGATCGTGGGCGATCGACCGCCATTCACCTCGTCATCGTAGGAAACGCACGCCTCGTACATGGTCTCCAGCTGCGTGGCCAGCGACATCATGTACGGGAGCAGGAATGCCGCAGCCGATGGGGTGCGAATGACACCGCAGAGCAGCCTCACGACCGTCGTGCCGTTGATCTTCCGGCCGGGCTGGTTGTCTCCACCGACAGAAGCCTTAACGTCATCTTCGAGAACTTGCAACATCTTGGTGATCACAGATCCCATCGCGCGACGCGGAATATTGCACACGATCGCAGTGTACAGGGATGCCGCGACGGCCTCTTGTGCTTCATGCTTGGCGACGGCGGCCGCGACTTCCACTGGCGTCAATTCGCTCACATGGTGATGACCAATTGTGGTTGCTGGGTTCAAACTGAGTTGCTGGAGCACTTGATGTGGAGTATCGTTCGCCAGCGAACCAATCGCTGGATTGTTCGGTGTGAAGAGGTGCGGAGTCGAGATCGACGACACAGTGCACAGCACAGTTGCATTGTGCTGCACTGGTGATGGACGCGACGACTTGCGGAGAGCCCTGAGCACGATCGTGTTGGCCAACGTCTCCGTGGCACTGCTGGTCTCCTCGACGTCGAAGTCGATGTCCTCTTCGTCAGATTCCTCAGCATCCAAGAAACCACAGACCTCCTCCTCGTCGTGCTTCTTGCTCCCGTTCATGGCGCTGCCAGATGAGTCCTTCCCACGCTTGCTCGGGCGGTTCTTGTCCTCCTGGCTTGCTGCTTTCCGTTTGCTTCCAGACAATCGAATTGACGCTCGAGTCGTCCGCTTCGCTCGCTGCTGCTGCCGACTCATTTGGAGATCGAGGTAGATCGAGCCGCCTCGGTTCAGCGTCCACACGTTCATCTGATCCATGATTTGCTCAACCTTGAGCAGCCGCACTTGACCTGGCGCGTACTCAGCTTGCGAGTTGGGCGGACGGAAGAAATGGGTCATCAGCACCGCCGTGTGCCACGATTTGGTGTAGAAGACGGGCTGGAGCTTCTCCTTGGCCTCCTTGGTGTCGTGGAAGATAATCTCACGCACAATCAGATCCGAGGTGAGGTTGAACAACGCGCAGCTCGCCATTGTACCGCGTTCTTCACGCGGTCGAAGTGCCGCCGAGTTTTCTTCCATTTGGTACGAGATCTGGCACAGCAGATGCACCAACGGGAACATCAAGCACACTGGCACTTGCGTTCGCATGTACCGGAAGTGGTACTTGGTCTGCAACACAACACGCGCATGGGTTAGCAAATCATCTCCCTTCTCATCCATCTCCACGACGGGATCTTACCACTGGTTCGTCGAACAGCACGATCTTCTGAGGGTCGAGCATCAAGTTCTGCGGCGGATCCGAAAACAACTGGAACACAAGCGCCATCGCCAGTAGCTGCGTCGGCAGATTGGGTGGTGGTTCTCGGCCACGACGAAGGCGAGGAAACAGCGGCACCAAAACGAATCGAAGGATCTGGGTGAGGTCGAGCACCTTGTGGGTGGTCAGCGACACGAGGAACGCCTTTAAACCATACTGGAGCTTGTCCAATCGTCCCTTCTGGTTCATCACGAACGCTTCTTTGCCATTCTCTAGATTGATGAACGGGTTGCGCACACGCTTCGGGGTATCGCTGCCAGCAAACCCTGGGATCACCTCTTTCTGGAGCCACATGACCAATGTGTTCGAAAACTTCTCCTGGAAGTCTTCGCCCTCGGGATGCTGCTCCATGATCTCACGAATCAGTCGGACGCACCGGTGGACGTAGTGAGGTGTCGCCATCGGACGCCGGTAGTTGTTCTTGGTGCGTGCCATGATGCTCGCCATCCACTTGTCCATCACTTCGCTCATCACAGCGCGCAGAAAGAACACGTAGTTGGGCGCGCGTCCGCGTGCGTTCGCACCAACGGTCGCAGCGGCTCCAACCGGCCCAGCCATGCTACTGTTGATCGCAGCCGCCGCGTAATCCACCGCGCCATCTCGAGACTTGCTATCTGCGACTTCTGTCGCCTCAGCCACGATCTCGCTCCACACCAATGACGAGTACATCGGTGACTCGTACGCTGCGTCGCTGCTTGACCCACTGTTCTGACTCTCGGGACTCGCCAGCGGGGTCCCCACCGCCGGTTGCTTGCCGTCTCCGCCAGCTCCGCTGCCGCCCCTCAACGTTTTGAACGAACGAGCCAACGCCGACTTGACTTCTGGAGGAATGCTCTCTTTCGGCGTTGGGATTCGAGCCGGAGGGTTCGCGACTTCGAGCGCCATCTCCTTTTGCTTCTGGTTACCCTCTTGGTTTTTCCGTGCGGTCTGCGCAATCGGATGCAGCAGTGGGATCGGAAGGTCGAGCTTCGCCACTTCCTTTTGCTTGATGTGGCCGTAGTACAGCTTGCAGAAGAACTTCGCCACACTACCAGCTTTGTCGTCGGCTAGGGCCTTTGACAATCCTTTAAATCGATCCACGAACGTCTGCATCAGCATCAAAATCTGGCCGGTCGCGCAAAGTGTGATCTCATGTCGCTCGATCAACGGCAGCACCACATTCTTGACGAGGAAAACGGGGGAATGCCTCAAGAAGAAGATCAGCACTTCCATCAGTGCGAGGATGTCAACGATCTCGAGCACGAGACAGACGAGTTTCACGATGTGCTCGACACTGCCCAGCTCCGAGAAGCGGAAAAACGAAGACTCGGTGTCGTAGATGTTCTTGAGAAACCACAAAGTGAATCGCCCTTTGTCGTGGCCGCACATCGTCTTGACCGCCGAGACCAAATCACCAACCTTGCCCAGGTAATCCACCTCTTTCATCACGCGATCCTTGTTGCTCGGGTCACTTGGATCGTTCACTTCACCGTGCGTGTGGAACACGTACACGCACAACGACTGCGCTCTCTCCAGGGTCTTCGAGTACGCAAGATGCTCTCGGCGCAGCTCCAAAACATCTAGCCACCGAAGCAGCGCGAGTTCACCATCGTAATCCTCGGTAGGAATCATCGGCAGGGATGTCGGCAGTGGGAACGGGCCACGTGGGAGTTGCCACAAGTAGAGACGAAGTCGCTCCGCTGTCGTCAGCTTTGGGATGTCGCTGGACTTGTACCCTCGGCCTGGCGCGCACTCGATGTTGTAAGCTGTTGATGTCACCATGGCGGAGGTAGAGTTCGCCGACGAAGAGGGTCCGGACGGAGCACGAGCATTCGCATTCGGTGGCGACATCACTGGGGTCAGCGCTGGTGGCGGTGTCTCGGTCGCCGACACCTCAATGACGGCGGCAGCGAAATCCACAAACTTCTCCATACTAAACAGACGTCGCCGGACGAACGAACAGTACATGTCGATGAGCTGGTTGAGCTCGGTGATCACCTTGGGCTGGTACTTTTCGAGAAACGATTGCAGCGCGCTTTGCAACATCATCTGGTACGCGGACACACGACACGAAATGATGCCTTGTTCCTTGCCAAACGCCACGAGGTTCTCGTTGTGCAGCTCGAAAAGAGATACTGCTGTCAGGTACCTGTACTCGGCAGGACGATGCGCAGTCACGGCCCATTCGCACACAAGGAAAATCGCTGCGATGTCAACTGGCACATCGACGGCAGTACTCGGCAATGACGCGAAGACCTCTTCGTACAGTTTCGCCAGATCGACCGTCGCGTCAATGCGGTGGAAGCGATCCAAACACTGGAGCACGTGCGCTTCATTCCGCGTGAGTCCGTGTGGCCCACCACCAGATCCGACCTGCTGCAGCCGCAGTATTCGACCTGATACCTCGACAGCGCGTCGGCGACAGCGAACCAGGTAATCATCAATCTCGGCTGGCCCGTACGCACTGCGGTCGAAGAATCGAGACGAGAGAACGTAGGGTGGCCACGTCTGGGGTCCGTTCTCGTCGAGCCGCACGAGGACGTCATGGCTGTTCAAGAGCGTGTCGCGAAGCATCTGGCACATCGCCACCACGAGTTCTTCCTGCAACGAGCTTCCAAGCTTGACTTCCTTCTGCGACAGCTTCGTTCCTGGTGGAAGCAGGTGGCGGAGATGTTGCAGCAACGTCTTCACGAGAAGCACGGTGCCATCAGCGTAGAGCAACAACTCTGGGAGCAGGTTCTGGACGACCGTGACAAGTTCCGAGATCTCGTTTACCCCAAGCTGGAGAATTGCCGACTGAACACCACCTCGAGCACGTGGGGAGAGGCATTTCTGAAGAAGCGACAGCAAACCGTCAAAGTATCTTGTGCGATCGAGGAGTCCCATCTTGAACTGATACTCGGATAGCTTCAGCGCGTAGGACCATTTCTCGTGGAAGGACTGCTGGACAGGAGGCAGCGTCGATCCTGGTGCGGGTGATAGCTGTGGGCCAGCTAATCCGATCGACATACCCACCTCTCCGTGGAGGTGATTCTTCACTGGCAGCTGCTCCTGTGTGGCTTGGATCCCAACCATCGCGCCCGCAGTGTGACCTTCAACCACCTTCTTGATCGTCTTCCCAGACTGCCGCGCGATAGCGTGCATGTAGTCAACGAGTTGCTCTGTCCAACCCAGTGCTCTTCGGAACGCTCGTCGCGGATTATGAAACCAGTCGCCCTGTCGAATGGTGCTGTCGCGCTTGATCTCATTCATTTCGACGTAGATCACGTTGATGCGGATAAACCAGGTCGCCTCTGCAAAGCCCGGCCGATATCGCGCCACGTACTCGAGCAGAGGGCACTTAGACACGTTTGGTACAGGTCGCCACTGCTTGAAAGGGACGCCGTACGTCTGCACTAGCTCTGCGATGGTCTTCTTGCCGCTTGCCAGCTCCGTCATCCATTGATGGCTCACCCGATCGTCAAGCCGGTGCACGTGTCGGATCAAGTACGATACGAAAGGGTGATCCGGCATCGACTGGGTCGGCACAGACGGGTTGGCGCTCTCGTTCTGTATCCGCTCGATCACGCGCGTCGCTTGAAACACCTCGTCAAACACTGGGAACTTCTTGTCGGTGAAGAACGAGTACTGTAAATGCGTGTTGATCCCGAAGCCGCGCGGTGGCATGCTCACGTAGGCGGTGTTTCGAGCCGCGTGCAGCTTGAATTTTTCTTCCGGGAAGTTCATGTTGGTCGGGAACAGGCCAGGAACACCGAGTTTCTCGGCGATGTTTGGGTTCTCCGGATCCTGTCGTTGTTGGCGAGTGAGTCAACATACACGATACATACACGACCACTACGATAGCCAGCGCTCACCTTCATGTACTGTGCATCGACGCCATGGACCCGGGACGCGATCTCGGCTGGCGTCAGGTTACTTCGCCGTGTGGCCGTTCGGTGCATCACCAGAATGTTGTTGCGCCCCCGCATGCGAACCACAGGGTTCCCGGAGGAGCCAAAGTGGTTGGACGCATGGCTGTGCGCGGACGAAGACGAGGCACCCCCTCGATCGCGGTCTCGATCACGGTCGCGGTAGTCACGCGACGACGAGTCTCTGGATCGGGAGCGCGCCCTGCGTCCAGAGTCTCGCGCGTCACGGTCGCGGCTTCGCTGTGACGAGTCTCTGTCTCTGGAAGATCCAGCATCGCGCGACGACTCGCGTGTGTGGTCACGTGATTCTCGGGAATCTCGGTCCCTTGTCGACGACGACGACGACGATGACAGCGCCTCGTTTCCAGAGTTGCGTCGCGAGAGATGCTTACTAGAACTACTACCGGTATCCACCGAGCTACTCGACCGGTGGTTCGATGACGAAGAGGTGTGCGAACTGGCCGATGCTGTGTTGGACGAGCTCCGCGTACTGGACCGCGTCTCTGCGCTGGTGCTGCTGCTCTCTCGCCTGCTGAGCACCGCGGAAGACGAGGACGTCGATGACGAAGACGGCGCAGCTGTCACGACGCCTTCTCCTCGTTTCATCGCGGACGGCTATGTGTCGGAGGTGTGTCGGAGGCTGGGGGAACTCAACACAAAGAGGGGGGGCTGTTTCACGCGGCGGTCGTTTTCGGTCACTGACGAGATCGAACGTGGACCGTGGAGAACGATCTGTGATCTACAATAGTGCACGCGAGTATGATGCGAGGAGGGCACGCGTGGCGGCGTCGATGAGTGAGCACGGAGCGTCGTCGAGAGAACGCGACCGCAAGTAACCCTGTGCGTACTGTATCCCGCCAAGCCAAGCGCTTCCGCCATGCAACAAAGCTCAACACCCCGCCCTCACACACACACTCCAAAATGGTACCACCCAATCACCCACACACCCCAAAAACCACTTTTAAGTGTTTTTTTAAAAGGGTAAAACCAATAGTAGTACCTGAGGTACAATTTGAGGTGTACACAAGCAGAGTGATGGTCACAATCTCTGCCACTTCAAGCCACCAGCTGCTGAGCGGCATGCATTCCACCCGAATGCGCGCGCGACGGCATTTTACAGCGCTCTCGGGGAGCCACCACACTCACCGAACTCTCAATAAGGCGCCAAGGTATCGGCAATGGCTGAGCGAACGAGTCTGTTGCCGCAGCGAAATCAGTGGGACAGCGCTGTGCCGCCGTTTCGCCACCAGCCTGGCAAGGACTCGGACGCTGGGGGTGTCAACAGTGGTCCGGTGCGATCGCGCACGATTCGCCGTGATATCTGGACCATCATGCGGTATCGCGCGTCGATCCCACACCGAACTTGTCTCCAGCAGGCGTCCTACGTGTTTGAGGTCAGCGTGCTGGTCCTGATCTTGCTGAATGTGCTGCTCGCGATGCAGGAATCTGCGGTGGTCGCCAACTCTTCGAGCCAGTCATGTGCGTTGATCAATCAGCTCTGAGACCATTGTCGATTTTATAACCCATGGTTCGGTTCTCCTGACGATTAGATGCACGCACGGATTGGTACGACTCATTCTTGTGGGTGTCGACAATCATCTTCTCGTTCGAGTACCTGCTTCGTCTGTGGTCGTGCGTTGAGGATGATCGCTTCGCAGGCGCGTGCATGGGACGGTAAGTGGAGCTGAAGTGAAAGCTAAAGTGAGTGTTGCGTCTAACCTGGATCGATTCGCAGGCTGGCGTGGATGGTGCGTCCCATGTCCGTCATCGACCTGGTCGTTCTCATCCCATTCTACGTGGAGATCTTCACAGAGTATGAGTACGTACGCACAAAGCACCCACCCTCACAAGTCTCACTGATGCACTTCGATTCTTCAGGACGGGTGATGTGTATCGAGGGGTGATGACGCTGCGTGGTCTGCGATTGCTGCGGATCATGTCGTTTCTCCGGTTGGAGCGCTCCTATCGCGCGCTGAAGAACATTCGCGAGTTGTTCAGTCTGAAGTCAGAGGAGCTCTGGGTGGTCTCGTACCTCACGGCTGTCATTGTGGTGACAGGATCAACCACTATGTACGTGTGCGCTGTCGTGGTGCATTCGGTGAATTGACACTCACTATCGATACCACGCAGATTTTTCCTGGAGAACCAAGCGCAGCCGGAAGTATTCTCGAGTCTTGGCGTCTGTATGTGGTGGGTAATCGAGACGATCACCTCACTTGGTTACGGTGATATCGTTCCGATTACCAGCGGAGGTCGCTTCTTTTCAAGTATCCTCGCATTGTGGGGCATCATTTTGTTCACCATTCCTGGAGCCATTCTGTCGAGTGGATTCGTGGAGGTCATGCTACAAAAGCAAGAAGCGCATCGACGCCTCCTCCAAGTGGAATTCCAAACGTTCTCCCGTGAGCTACGAGCAGTGAGTTCGAGTGGGTTCAAGCATGGTACTCAACGGATCCACACAAGGCATGAGGTGACTCACGGATTGTGTCGTGATAGGCCGACTCGACACTGTGTCGGATAGCTCGGCGACAGAGCTCGAATCTACAAATCGCCTGGAGTTCCAACAACTCCAGGAGCAAGTCGAACGTTTGACAAAGCTTCAGGTAGGCTGAACCTGGGATGCGTGCTGTTGGGAACGGACACTGACATCGATGCTGATTGGTAGGAGCACGTCCAGCTGCAGCTGCGTTCTCAAAAAGCGCAGCTTGATGCCATCCAGCGCCTGATCCTTGAAACCAGTACACCTCGTCCTTCGCGAGTCTCCACGGAGATGCCGCCTTTCAGCGAGATTGTCGTGACTCCAGCCCAACCGTAAAGCAACTCCTGTGTCACGTTTGTTCTCACACGTCGCAGATTCATGATCTTGATAACCTCATAATAGTGACTACACGTTGATCATATAGTGGCATCGTGCGAACACAACTTTTCAAAAATGGCTCACCGAACGTCGCGGACTCCGACCGCCGCGGCGGCAGCTCGCGTGGACTTGCGCGAACTCTTGCGCGTAAAGGCTGTGGACTCGTATATCCGCAACTTCTGTAGCGAGCCGCACCGTCTTCAGGAGCTGCTAGAGGTCACGTTGTGCTACGGAATCCACTGCGTCTCCCGCAATTTCCAACTGCGCGGGATGACGCTGGATGAACTGTGCACCGTCACCAGTGCGGACACCGTTCTCTTTGCAACATATACGATACGGATGACTCATTCATGCTCCTCTCTGCTTTGTGTAGAGCACGATAAATCGAAATCGGTGGATTATTTTGTGCGCAATGGTGTCACCAAGGAGCGACCTCCTCTCAACTCGGACCCACGGCCGCTGTACACCAAGCCGTCGCGTTCGTGGCGTGATGGGGACATCGAGAACAGCAAACCCAATGACAGGAAAGATACCCACACCGATCTGCAGCCGTCTAGCGATAGCCCCGAAGTGTTTTTCCTTCCCAACGAGGCTCACAAAGGTAAGTAGTACCTACAGTACCTAGGAGCTACGCACTACATCCTGACCACACATGTAATCAGATAAACTGGACGAGATCGACTTTTACACGCGTGTACTGGGCAAGGCGTTCGTGGACGTCGCGTGGGTGACGTACTCGACTCGTGGCTCGAGTCTGCTGAACCAGGCTCAGCTGGATGAACGTCTGCTGCGTGTGGACCAGCGCAAGCGGCCGGACCTCATGCCGCAGACCGAGCTGCCTGTGTGCAGCTTTGTCGAGTTTCTGAATGCGTACGTGAAGAAGAGTGTGGCAGGAGAGACTGGTACAGCGACAGTCGAAGAGGAACCTCACACTCCTCTAGCTCAAGCATCTGCCCCGCCGCCGTCCACTCTCGTCGAGGTGTCAGCAGCGAAGAGCGTAGTGGCGACGCAGAAACGAACCGCTCGAGTGGCGACAGCCGAGCAGCAGCCACCACGTCCAAAACCAGAGCAACAAGTCCAGTCCAAGATCCAGCCAGAGCTGCGTGCGCATCGCGACAAACTTCTGCGTATCAAAAAGACACAGGCGCAATTGATGCGCGAGAGTATCGCTCGCTCCCGTCTGGCCGAGTATGAAACACGACGCATGGCCGATGGTGTGCAATCCACCAAGCTGGCCGTCAAGCGGATGCCGCTCGACAAGATCACTCCAGGTACAGTGTGGCTCATCAAAGCATCAGCCCTCCATACTCTGAGTCTGATCTGGAGCGTGATACTCGTCGTAGGAGCGGCTGCACTGGAAATCGTCGACGATTTTATCCGCAGTCCACTGATGGACAAGTTCGGCACAGAAATACTCGGCCCCGGTCCGAACGCACCTGTCCAAACAAGGTACTGTTACGACACAAGCTCTGTGCTGGATGCAGTCTTCTCACACTCGCTATCTATTATTGGTACATTCAGCCGACGAGACCCACTCAGAGAGGAACT
Source organism: Pythium chondricola (assembly GCA_023337575.1). NCBI lineage: Eukaryota > Oomycota > Peronosporomycetes > Pythiales > Pythiaceae > Pythium > Pythium chondricola. The sequence goes on along the minus strand of JAADXF010000212.1, from coordinate 17,101 downwards.
GTATGGTATCGCCGCCCACGACGACTCGTTCATCGGGTGCAAGGTCCCAGAGAAGGAGAGAAAGCCAAGCGTGAGTACCAAACCCAAGACGAGAGGTAGGACGAGTACCCCTTATGAATCCAGTGTGAACAGTAGTTTTGGCTGACAGAAAGATGCAGACTACAGCGGGTGGCTTGGGGATTTTGGCCCTCGGCATACCAAGACCGTGCAGCCAGTATGGGCAACTGACGCTGTTGAAGAAGCACCACACCACCACGATTCCAGCGACGACGAGCGAGCACACAAGCCTAAGAGCGGTGCGAATCCATCGCGCTACGAGTGGCCATTCGATGTGTAAGTGCATGGAATCATGAGATTGATCCTTCCGTCGTCACAAACAACGATGCCACGTTAGGCCACGCTTGACCCAGCCGAAGCCACACCATCGCGCCAGTCTCAGCTCGAGTGCGAGTGAAGATGATGATGAAGTTCAATCTGGCTCAGACGACTGGAGTGGCCACGGGAGCGCGGCATCTGACCCCGTGTTTCGTTGGCTCAAGTCCACAGTCAATTAGTTGGAGACATGCTCGCGTGTTGAAATGGACGCTCTATTTCTACACTCGTGTTGGGCGATTACTCGATGCTGTCTGCCTCTGCATCATGAGTAGGTCTTCCACGCGATCGCGACGTTGATGACCGTGTACACTGCGTAGTAGACGAGCAGCACCTTCCCGTACCACGCGGGGCACTTGTACTCATGCGTCCTGAACACGTGGTATGACGACACGAGCGTGAAGAACAGGAAACCCATGGATACCCAGGCGTGTTTGTCGAAGCTCACATGCTCGGATTCGCCTCGAAGCCACGCCAGCACCATCGGGATGCCAAGGCCCAGCAGGATGTTGAACACTGGGCCGCCGTAGCAACCTGCGATCGCCATCTCGGGAAAACCCGCTCGTGCCACAGACACGTTGGTGATCAAGTCGCCGACCGAGTTGCCCCACGAGAGGACGGTGAGGCCCAGCAAACTGTTGCTTGCGTGTGTGATCGTACCCACAGCTACCAGCAATGCGACCAGCTCGTTCGCGACCGTGTAGATCCAGCAGACACACGCGACGAACGCCACCAGCAAGAACACGGCGCAATAGACCAGTGACTCGGGTGCTCGTGATCGGTGGGTCGTATATGACACCACCATCGTGCAGAGACCACCAACAACGAGAAGGAGGATCCACAAGGGAATGTGGTTCGATCCAACTGTGGCTGACGCGTGTCCGGAGGTCCACAATACGAGCTGAGGGACGGTGATCCAGCTCATAGACGCGAGAGTTCTCGACCACGTGTCCTGGTCTAGCAGCGGCACGGTGATATCGCGCACCAACACCAGCGCAATGTGCGGCAGACTCAGCGCTTTCACCAGTTGGCTCTCGGTGCCGCCATAGACTTGAACGATACGTCGCTTCAGGTGCCAGCGCCAGCGCAGATGCCGCCAGTACGCGCTCTGGAGAATCCTGGCACCATTGGAAAACTGCGCAAGCCCCGTTCGATCGATGACGATGCCTTCACTGGACGGATCCCACGTGCGTTCCTCCTCCGAGATCAGTGGTGATGTCAGCGTCGATTCGTCGGTAGAGAAGTCCTGGAAATGGTCTTCCACCACATCGCTTCCAAACGTGGCCGCCTTGGGTCGAGGGGATCCAAGCTCGACCCCACCACGGTTTGACGGCGACATTGGACCCTGGTGCACTCTCGTGACGAACGTGTACGTCGGGCTCGTTGGTTGCGTTTGTTTGTGCTTGCCGCGGGGTGAGAGCGCCAGCCAAAACGCCGCCAGCACGCCTCCTTTTGTGACCACGTCCACGCTGTTGTGACTAGGATGGTGCTCACGCCGCCGCCACCGGTTGACGCACGTCGGCAGCACGACGCTGCTGACGTACACTGCGTACACCAGTAGAAACAAGACTCCTGCGCCTCTCGCCAGTGCGCTGTTTTCATCGCTCTCTCTCGTCGTCAACGCCAGCAAGAGGAGCAGCAATAGTGCGACAATGACTCCAACCATATCACGTGTAAACGCCCATCGCTGCACGGTCACACTGCTGGCGATCGCCACGGCGCCGACGACCACGTTGGACACGAACATGGAGCCGCCGAGCAGTTCGTTCGTGCCGGTTTCACCAACACCGGACGAATATGCTGCGATGGCCGAGAAAACGTCAGGTGCACCGTTGCCGAACGCCAAGAACGTCACGCCAGCGACATCGTAGGGCACGTGGAGCTTCTCACTGATACTCGCGAGTGTCGGGGAGAAGTACGCATCCGCTGTGCTTCCCACTGCCGATGAAAACACACACCAGAAGAAAAAAAGTGAGCGAATCAGGTCGAGGAACAGTCACAAACATGATCCAACGTACGGAAAAAGAAGAGCAAGCTGAGCCATAGCAGCAGCACGGAATAGGATACCAGTGGGAGCCCCGCGAACACGCAGTAGTGGATGTACAGGTAGTCGATCTCAAGCGGCCCGAGCGGCGCATTGCGGTCGCCCGGCGGCGCGCTGCAGTTGAAGTCCATTCCCAATGTGTAGGGAGGAGGTGTTTCTGCAGACAGATTCTCGGAGTTCAATGAGGTTCGTAACGCGATAGCAAAATGCGACAACACACAAGCTTTGTGTCAACGAATTGGGGAAAAATGTGAGCATTTTTACGACATAATATTACATCCAGGACTAATTTACAGCGATTTCGATGGCAACCTTCGTGTGCATAAATAAGACGCTCGACGACAACTTCCTAGTATTGGAGGGTCGCGAAGAGATCCATCAAGTTGTTTTCCACTGGCACGGAGGTTGGAGCCATGATACAGGCTTCAGGCATCGCGTAGTAGTTCATGGTGTTGAGTGGAACCGCAGCGTTGAAGCCCGTGTACATGCTCTGAGGAATCTGAGCCATGGTGTACATGCTGGTATGGTGAGAAGGGTATCCAACGAACTGCTGGATTGGCTGCTGTGGCTGCGGTGGCGACATTTGCTGGACGAGGGAGGTGAGCAGCTTGTCGAAGAGCTGCTGAGTCTGGTGCACTTCGCTCTGGAGCTCCGAGATCTCGTGCTTGAGATCGCCAACAGCGTTTGAGACGTCATCGCTCTCCTCGCAGTCCTCGATATCAGCGTCTTCATTCGCGGTGGCTGGCGCAGGCTCGGCAGCCATCACTGGCAATGGGGGCACGGCGACCGCACGGCGCTCGATCTTGGAGAGGAGCTCCACGTTGCCGCGCAAAAAGTACGGGTGGCGAAACTCGTAGCACTCGAGGCCGAGCTTCTTGTTCGAGAGCGCCGTCTTGCGGAAGCCGTGGAGCGTGAGCTCGCAGACAAAGCTGTTCATGTTGCGGTGCTTGAAGTAGTCTGGGAGCACCTCATGCGCAAACTTGTCGGCGTCAACGACTAGAAAACCGGTACCGGTTGCATTCCAGCACGCCAAGTGGCTCGCGCACGTGTTGATCATGTAGTAGGTCTTCTCAACGAAGGTGACGTCAGTGCTGGTGGCAGCCACTGGTTCGTCGACCATCGGTTTGTCGAGCGCGAGCACCTGCTCTTCCGAGTCGCTCTCATGGAAGAGCGAGAAGGCAAAGTCATCGGTGGTGGGCAAGCCCACCGCAAAGTCGACGAGCTCGTCGACAAACATATCAAGCGAGAGAGGCATCGCGAGGTCCATGTTGGTTTTGGTGGTGGTGATGGTGGTGGTGGCGGTTGGCACGCTAATCCGATAGTGAAGAGCGGGTGAGCGCAAAGTTAGCGATCCTCGCGGCAGAAGAACGCTTCATGTTCAACGTAACAGCTTCGGCTCGCTGTGCGTTCACCACCGGCGCAAGGAAGTGGATTCATTCGTGGCACGGCGGTCCGAAATCCATGGCTCCACTCAGAGTGGCTACTGAGTCGTGGAGCGACCCTAGAACAGTGGGACCCCACGTCAACAGCAAGGTCCCCTACCCCGAATTGACACATCCCAACCACTTTTAGCCAATCAAAGTATGATAGGGCATATGGAAGCGAAAAAACTGGAATCCAGCATTTTGACTGGTTAAAACCAAGGTTACACGAGCCTGAACAATTCGTGAGATTCAACGGATCAGATCAAGATTCGGACCGGGAGTCTGAATCTGATTCCATGCTAAGCCAGTACATCTAGGGTCCGAAACATGTTTCGGTCGGACTCAACTGGTGAAACTTGAACATGGCCACGAGGACACTTAGCAGACACTTTCTCGCTTGGCTCCGCATGCCGAAGGCCGAGGACTAGGGTGCACACACGTGCTCGGCTTAGGGTCTGTACACACAAGCTCGGCATAGGGTGCACCGAAGGGTCGGGGGTGAGGTAAATGGGCAGTATTTCTGCTGTCACCACCACTGATTTAAGCGATCTCGGTCCGAATCGGTCCGAATGGTCCGAATCTTTACGACATGGTACACTGTATTCTTGAACGCCGCTATCACACAGTCCTCGGTGATGATGAATGCATAAGCTGCCACGTGCAAAGTACCATGGGGAGATCACCAGGACAGCAAATTACACGAGCTGCAGGCCACAGAAAACCATCGTCTTCGCTTTCTGGATCTAGTATTGTTCGATGAAATTCCGCATTATAACGTCAAAAATGATGTTTTTCGAGCTTTCCCGCAATCAAACGAGATTGGGAATTCACAAGGCAACCACTTGGGCTTCGCGTGTGAGCCCACACTTTGAAGGTCACGTGGCACTAAAGCGCCCAAGTCTTCTCTGCGTTGTCATCATCGATGATTCACCCTCGTTGTGCTGGCGAAATGTATTCTTTATCGTGGGATATCTCGGGCCTTGCTCTTGTCCGTTGACTTGGCCTTGTCCATGTGACTTGACAGCACATTCGTTGTCGAACGTGGAGGTTTCCACCTTGGCCAACTCGACTCACTTGATGGAGGAGCCTTGCCACGTTAAACGAGATCAAGTGGGTACAGGTACAGCCTGTACCCAGTTGATCTCACGTATAGGGCACCGCAGAGGAATTCGCGTTGGCAAACTTGTATGTAGCAAAGTCATTGCGTTACACCCTGTCGGCACAGCACTGTAAGCAATCCAGGTCGTGCTCTCGACAGTTAAGTGGCTCTTCGAAGGTACGGCCACGACGGGCTCCACTGGTATAGTTCTGTAGTCTTCTACTGTATGAACCTTCGCGGCTGACACTGGTGGCTATACGCTGGCAGCCATTTGACAAGGTGTAAGAATGAGCAGGAACGATTGACGAAAGATGATCTACCGCTATGTCCTTTGGGGGCTGAACGAGTACTGTATCAACTAAGAGGTCGCCAACCGAGAGCTTGTCTAACGTTGCAAATCTTGTCGTCAATCTTGAGCTCCCAGGATAGAGTCTTCCGCTTGAGCGATGGGTGTGGCCAATAGATGACCTCCTCCTATTTGCAGTGCGAGCTTCTTCACACTGCTGAAAGGACTGAGGCGTGGCTCCTCTGAGGAGTCCTCACCACCCGGTCTGGATGGTAGGCCGCGGGAAGCACCGTGACTGATGCTGGGCCGTGTAGTGTATCGTGCAGAGCACAGTATCTCATTCATTATCCACACTTGATCCCACCCCCTGCTGGTCGCCAACGGAGACCACCTTGCGTTCCCTCGACGACAGCAATGGTGGCCCCTCAGACGCCTCCCATCGCATCCAAACCATCTTGTGATCCCTGCACTCTCTTTCCATGTGTACACAGCGGTCCACGTGGCATCTAGAGTGTGTAGAATGAATGAGTCATGGACGGCCTACATTTCACGTACACTGTACTGTCAAGTTGGGATCGACTTGGTGCTTGCTCATCACCGACACTTCCAAGTGTCGGTGCTCTCGGGTTAACTGCGCCCTCGTTCGCCACAGATACGCTACTAAGTAGTTCTTCAAGTGCCATGTTGACCGTAACCCTTGGCGCGTTCCAATCCACGTGTCCTCAACAACTCGTCGTTTGATTGCAAAGGTTCTTCAACGTGGCATGGTACAACTCCGCTGAATCACCTGGTGTTGTAGCCTACACTATCGGTACTCTAATGTGGTCGGTAACAATCCAAACAGCTGCCTCGGCGTCGACTAAGAGAACGAAGAGCGTCGCTTCAAGCGCTGCTGAAGCTTGTTGATCACCATGGCCGAGTATGTGATCTTGGGTACACTGCCCAGCTCGCGCTCGCTTGCCGACGTGTCCCTGAACGCTGAGAATTCCTCGGCGGCATGGAGGAAATCGTCCAATGAGAACTCGTACTTGCGGAGGTGCTGCATGACACACGCAAGAGCCTTGCGTTTGCCCCTATCTCCTCCACCGAAGATGTTCACGACGCGTGACACTACCTCTTCGAGATCGTGTAAGGTCTCTTCCAACTCCGCGACGCTGCCCACGATCTCCGGGCGCTGGCGTGCTGCACGCACGTCTTCTTGGATCAGCGAGCCGAGGTGTCGCAGCGATGTCTGCTTGATGTGGGTGATCTTCTTCTTGAACTCGGAGAGAATGTTGTTCGCCATCTCCGGGTAGTGTTGGCTGATGCGGTCGAGACCACTGCGGCTGAGTACCAGCAGGTTGATGTGGGTCTTGGCACGGATACTTGCGGCTCGCTTGGACATGGTGAGCATGGCGATCTCACCAAAGTAGCTGCCTTCCAAGAGTGTCGCCACAACGACCTCTTGGGATGTATCCGCGTGGAAGAGGATCTCGGCGACACCCTTGACGAGGAAGTACATGTGCCGTCCGATCTGGCCTTCTTTGAACACAAACTCGCCTGGAGTACAGAACTCTGGGTCCAGAATGCTCATGAGGTAGCTCACACACATGTCGTCTTGGGAGGCGAAGAAACCGATCTTACTGACCACGTCGCGGTTCATGTGAAGCATGACTTGGCTTCGGAGATTGTCAGATAAGGCCGTGAGGATCTCGTGCTCGTTGTCGTCGTCGTGCTGGGACAGAAAGTATTCGTAGTAGCGTCGTAGTCGGTGTGCCAGTGGCTTGGAGATGTTGCGCTCCTTGAGGTAGGCCTTGAGTCGATCCACTCGCTCTCGTCGGGTCTGGGTGCTGTACTGCATCTCTTCCACGATGCTGGACAACGTACCGATGATGTATGTGAACGTCGACGCGCCGATCAATACACCAGCCGTGATGTAACCGACTTCCACAGGGTTCTGTGGTGCGGTGTCGCCGTATCCGACAGTGGTCATCGTGGTCACTGCCCAATAGAGGCTGTAGATGTACTGCTCGAGTCGGCCTGCAGTGGAAGGCAGCATGTCCAGAGCACTGGACCCGTACTCATCCCGTGACGTTGCGCACACGTAGTAATAGCCGCACGCCAGAATGTGCGCGATGAAGCACACTTTGAACGTCAGCCTGATCAGTCGCGTGGTTGAGTGGCGAGTAGCAGCGTGAGACTGCACCCGCGTGATCGTGCGGACGAGCTTGAGCAGTCGAGATAGCTTGAGAAGACGGATCGTTCGGATCAAGTAGAACGTCCTTGAACCGCCACTGCTGTCAGTTGAGATTGACGGGCTGATGATCGCAGCGACAGGCAATGTAGAACTCACATCGATCCAGAACCACGACTTGAGGTATGCGACAGCGATCGCTTTGTTGTCCGCCACGACTTGACCGGTTTTGTTCGTGAACGCGCACCGGAAGCTGACCAGGATATCAATCGCAAACAGGCACTCAATCAAGCACTCGAGCGCCGCCATGGCCTTGTTCTTGTCCCCTGCGTCAATGAGGAAAGTGGTCTCGTATGGGATCGCGACGGCGCAGTAAATCAACGCGACGCCGATCAGTGCGTCCCACCGAAGCTTGTACCGGTGGTCTGGCGGGATTGGAGTCGACAGCTTCTTCATTGCGCGCGTCCACAGCGTCGCGTTGTCGTGGCGAGCGAGTAAGCCAATCATCTTCTTCTTTTCGTGGACCGAGTTGAAAACCGACACGCCCATTGATATCTCGAGCGTCATCTTCTCCAGGATGTGAAGAGGCACGGCGCGGTAGGATTGCAGGACACCGTCCAGGAGGACGGTCAACGTGGGGTACATATTCTCCACACCAGTCAGCTCGGACACCGGGTCGTTGTTGCGTGAGTTCAAAAACACCTTGTACCGAGCGAGCGTTTGCTCGTATACTCGATCGTAGAGATTGCTGCGCTCGTTGTGGTACTGCGTGAGAGTGCCTTCGACCTCGGGGAACTCTTCGAGCAAGTGGTCAAAGTCTTCCTTGGGCAGCGTGTATAGATCACAGTTTGCCTTGGCGGTGTACGAGTTCTGGTGGAGCGTGTAGTTGACGAGCGAAGACTCGCCAAAGATGCCGTGCTCGGTCATGATTTCGAGCACGATGAGCCACTCACCTTCGTTCGCAGTGCGATTGACCTCGACGACCCCGTGGTTTAAGATGAACATCTCGGTGCCGACGGATCGCTCTCTCGCCAAGACGTCGCCCTTGACTGCGATCAACGGCTTGATATACATGGCCATGTCCATGACGAACTGCGAGCTGAGTCGTTGCAACGCCGGAATCAAGAAGAACGAATTGCGGTAGGTCTCGCTGAGGATCTCGCCACGCAACGACAGCGAGAACTCGCACAGGATCTCCCGTTCGTCAAGCGCGCTGGTCTTGGCGATGTAGTGCTTGAAGTACCGCAGTAGATTCGCTTGCAAGTGTTTGGGGATCGACTTCTTCTTGATGAATTCTTGCACCATACTCATCTTCCGCACACGCGTGCTGGTCTCCCGATTCCAGTTCTCCAGGATCTTGGTGATGTTTCCGATGATGAGACCGTACCCACAGGCACCAATGATCTGTGTCGCCATGGCAAACAGTCGCTCATTTGTGTTGGTCGCGTGGATATCACCGTACCCGACACCAGCGATTGTTGAGACTACCCAGTAAAAGCTGTACAAGTACCGCTCCGACGCCGGCGACTGTGCCCGCTTGGTCACAGTGATCCAGCTCGTGTACGTGATATCTTCCGAGTAGCCGACGAGATGCCAAAAGCACGCGAGCAGATGCGTCACGAGCAGGACTTGGCTCACGACGTAGCTCAGCCGGGCGACCACGGCGTCTAGGTTCAGTACGTCTTCGATTTTCATCGCAAACTCGCGCAGCTTGATTAGTCGCGCCAGCTTGGTCACTCGCACTAATCGAATCATACGCGTCAGCTTAAGGGAGGCGACCGTGCTCTCCTTGCCACGGAAGGCGCCTCCACCTTGAAGAATGTACTCGGTGGGCAGCACCGCGAGCAGGTCAGGGAAGAACCAGGTCCTCAAGTATCGTTTGGCGATCTCGACACGGTCCGTCACCAGTACGTCGTCATCGTTTGGGTAGAAACCGACGAAGAAGTGGTGGATCACATCCAGCAAGAAGAGCACGTCTGCAACGATGTCCATCGTCTGCAACTGAATCCCGAGCTCCACGTCTGGGAAGCTCACTTCAATCGGCACCATGATCGCCGAGTACAGCACAATCACCATGATGAGCGAGTCCCACGCGATCTTGAGTCCACGCCGTGGGTCGAGGATCGGGAAGAGCTTGGCGAGGAAACGAAGCTTCTGGTGACGGAACTGGAGCCATCTCAGCTTGAGTGTGTGGCGCGGATCGAACTCGTTTCGCAAGACAACGACCGAGGTTCGAGGTTCAATCGCTCGCTGTGTCGAGCCCGTGGCAAGAAGTGAGCCCAACGCACCGGAGGAGCCTGCACTCAGCGAGTTTCGGCGCTGGGAATCGCGGCGCCCCACAGAATTGCGCCCAACCGAGTTGCGCCCGACCGAGCCACGGACTTTCGATATTCGCTCCAATGAGTCGGTCTTCTTCTTTGGTAGCTTGACAAGAAGCTCTGGTGATGGGGCTTCAACTGGAGGTGCTGGCTGCGCCATCGGCGCAATGGACGCAGCGCTGCGACGGTGTGGTGAACGACGGCCACCCTCTGCGACTGGGAGTACAATGCCCTCGATGGGCTGGAGCTCAACGTTCAAGATCGGCAGCACCTGGTGCCGCATGACCCTGGGTGAGACTGACCGCCTTGGCTCCTCCACCACGGTCTCCATCGTCGGAATCGCAGTCCGTATCGATGCTCTTCGCGGAGCAAAGTCGATGATTTGAACCGGTGGGCCATTCATCTCGACCCCACCGGTAATCAGGACAGGTGGCGTGATGGATGGCCTCCGAGCTTCGCTGGTGCTTCCCTCCATCGGCGCTGTGTCTACCGGTGCGTCGACGGCTGTCGCGAGTGTTGCGCCTGTGGCTCCAGTCCATGGATATCTCGGGCGATCGCTGACGCGCGCTTCAAATAGCGACGTCGGTTTCTGGTAGTGGACTTGGCTTGATCACTCGAGTCGGTTGGCCGATCAATCACGAGTTCGAAGGCCGTGTGTGTGTATTTCTGGCAAAATTTGTCGCACCTGTACTACGTAGTATCAGTGTCGTACCCGGTATCTGTTGACCACAGACGAGTCAGAGCATCTTCACCTTCTACCGAACCATTCTTGACGCACGCTCATAGCATGGCTCACGTCGGCACGACCACTGCTTTGCTGTCGGTGAAAGTACGAATCTGGCTGGACTGGCGCTTAGTCATGTACTCCCTCTCCTTCGTACCCATCATAAAATCCAGCTCGCGGCAGATCGTTCGTGGGTGTGGGTCCATCAACACATCGACCACTCGAGGAACCATTGCGACGGCGAGACTGATGCACGTGCAGAAGATCGTGCACAGCCCCAAGTGAGTAAGAGAGCCGACACGAAGGATGCCGTAGAACTCACGCCCAAACGTGGATGCGCCGTACACGATGACCCACCAGAAGAGCACGGAAACTGTCGTGAGTGCGAGCATTTGCCGATGGCCGGTCGAGGTTTCGACGAGTAAGCGAACATTCGCGAGGAGTACGACAGCGAAATTCTGCGTCAATCCTAGCGACCAGAGGTCGTTGTCCTTCCCCGTGCCTGACCATGGCACCAATGGAATCAGCTTGGCAGGCACGAGGATGATCAGGACCGACGCCACTGTTGCTTCAAACATCCAATACGCGAACACGCGCATGTTCAGGAATGTGTGCAATGAGCCGTCTTGGTATAATTGAGGGTATCTGAGTGTCGTCGTCGCCGAAATGTCTTGGTCGAAGACGGAGAAGTAGATCACCGGGAGCGACGTAAAGCCGATGTTGAACAGCTGCAGTAACGGATCGTAGTACGAGCTCTGGCCAGAGAACAAGCAGTAGATCCCGTAGACGAACTGAGGCAGCACGAGGAGCACGTTCTTGTAGAAGATGTAGAGCGTGAGCACCGCGATGCGACGGTTCATCCACCGGCCGTGGACGAGCACGAGCTTTTGCAGGAAGCGGAATGCAGGAATCGAGTAATCGCTGGAGTCGGATGCTTGATTACCTTCCTCACCGGCGATGCCGATGCCAATGTGGGCACGCTGGATCATCGGCACATCGTTGGCTCCATCACCAACAGCCATGGTGACTTTGCTCGGGAACTTCGCTCGAACCATTTGCACGATAAACTCCTTCTGCTTTGGGCTGATCCGCGCACACAGGACGGACTCGCATTGAGTCGCGAGAAGCAGAAACTCGTTCTCGAGCTGGAACTGCTTGATCGCCTCTACGGCAGTATCGCTGACGATCATCGCACATGGACGGATACCTTGTCGGCTACCACCATTTGGAAATTCGACCCGTTGGAGACCTGAGGTTGATTTTGGAGTACGGGACGACGCAGGAAGTGCAGCTGGGTCACCAGACGCGAGGAGCTTCAGCTCACGATCGAGAAACTCCACCACGCTCTTTCTCGACTCGAGCCAATGTGGGTCAGTGAGCTTGATCAGGTTCATCTCACTCGAGATCAATCGCACTGCGCTCGCCACATTCATCGCGGTATCTGATCTGTCGCCCGTCAGCATCCACACTCTGACGCCTGCCTCTCGAAACTTCTCCAACGTCTCAGGCGCTCCCTCTTGAATCTTGTCTTCAATGCCCGAGATACCGACGAGCATCAGTTTACACTCAAGCTCGGACACCAGCTCGTCGATCGCTACACCCGCCTCGTCGGGTGCGTCGTCCGGGGTTGGCCTGGCATCCTTGTTCTTTTTCTTGGCAGCACGTAGCGCAGTGTACCGCGTGTTCCACGCAGCGTACTCGTTTTCGGACAGCACTCTCTCAGCGATACACAGCACTCGCAATCCGTCGGCACTGTCGGATTTCATTTGCTCCTTGGCTTGATGGATGCGCTCGGGTGGATTGTGCTCACTGAGAGACTCCAAGATCACGGTATCAGCCCCTTTGCAGTACAGAATCAGCTTGCCATCCGGATGTCGGCATAGGATCGAGCTCTTTTTCCGGTCGCTCGTAAACTCGAAGAGTTGAATGATCTGAAGCTTGAGCTCTTGATCCGCGACGTGCACAATAACGTGCGAGTTGTCTCGATGCACGAGCTTGACACCAAGGCGAGCGGCTGCAGAGACGAGGGCCTTCTCATCTGGAGATGGCCCGGAATATTCGGCATCAGTCGAGGAGACGGGCTTGGTTCTTCTCGCGGACTCTGGCAAAGTGGATGACGGTGAGATCGAGTTGTTCACGGCAAGATTCATCAAAAACTTCGTCCGTGAGGTCGAACTGATTCGTCGCGGAGTGCTCGGGTGGTCTTCTAACGCATTGTTGACACTGGATACGAAAGATACTCGGTCAACCATCGAACTGACGGACTCTTCGACTTTGGATGGCTTCAACTCTCCTCGTGAGTCGTCGAACTCGAACGTCTCGCCGTCGATGTGGCAGCTACGGAACTCCATGCGATTACACGTCAGAGTACCGGTCTTGTCGGTGAAGACGTACTCCACCAATCCCAACTCCTCATTCAGCTCAGATGACTGGACACGAACAGCGTGCCGCTTGCTGTTGGGCTGAAGCGCAGTTATCATGGAGCCACCATTCCTTGGTGTACCAGGTTGCTGGACGTTCATGTCTGGATCTCGCTGGATCACCAATGCCTGAAAGTATCGGGTGAAATCGATCGTCACTTGCAGCGAAATCGGGACGAAGTTCGAAAACAGCAGCATGTACGCGAGGAAGAGGTAGACGAGGTCGAGGGTATCGGAGTTCTTCACGTCTTCGTCGATGTACGGATTCGCCAACACGCTTGTGGAGCTCATGAGCCGCTTCTGGATCACCACCGCAACAACCAGGATGATAATCTGTGCCAGAACCACCCACAGTGTGATCTTGTTGGTGAAACGGTACAGCCAACTCAGCTTGATCGGGGTCACCGATGAGTTTTGGCGTACTCGCGTGTCGTCGCCAGTGTAGATGACCACCCCGATTACCCACGCGGTATCCTTTACTTGCGTGCCCTTGAGCATGACGTGCGTGATGTCCAGATCTAGCACGCGACCGCACTCCTCCGCAGTCTTCGGTTGTGGCAGCTGGACTGAGCCTTCAAAACGATCGATTCGCCGATTGGGCGCCTCGCATTCCACCACGATTTCTTTGACCCGAGCGATTCCAGTGTTGGTCAAGAGACCTTCACGAGTGAAGCATTCGGAGCCGTAGGGTGCTGCGCACAGCTCTGGGCGGACGTATCTTGGCTTGAGCGATGACTCACCATCGAGATTCGCGGTCATGACGAAGCACTGCCCACTGCTGTGACTGCATGCGAGAAGAGCAATGTCCGCGGGTACCTCTTCGTTTTTGTTGACGCGCACGAGGTCCCCGACGGTGAGCTCAGCACAGATGCCATCGGCAAACGCCGTTGTTGATCCATCACCGATGGAGCCATCCAGGTTCAGCTTCGCGACTCGGGCTCGATTCTGGACATTATCAGAGCGGTGTCGGTCCAAATCCTCCACCAAATCTCGGACAGCGCTCACGATAATGATAAACACCAGCGGGACCACCATGGTCGGGAACCCTGGCGTCGAAGTCACCTCAGGAATCAGCTGCAACGCCGTGATGAACAGGAAGTACACGTTGGAGAACCGTGTAAATTGCTTGAACATGTTCTTCGGCACGAAGTTGAACGGCGTGTAGATGGACGTCTTGACCACATTCGTCGGGAACCTCTCATTTTGCACCTTGGAACCGACGGCAATCGATCTCGAGTGTGGTGCTGGTGACTGTGCTCCTCGAGGCATCTCGTTTGGTTTCGTTTGTTGTGCGCTGCTGAGTGATTCTAATCCCTTCGGTTCTGTGTGCTCTGGATGTCGCCGGTCAGCTAGGGACAGCACTATAGGCTGTACCTTCATGAGCGATGCCGCTCTCGAACTGACCGCAGCGGACGGCACCAGCAGCAATCACCTCCTTCTCACGTTGTTTGTGAGCACAGACTGGGTTCTGCATCACACAAGAATCAAAATGAGTATAAATAGCATCTCGCCGTGCCGAAAATGGCTCTGTGCACGCTCTGAAACTTGTGAAGGTCAATGATGAGCTGACTGTCATCACCTACGTGTTGAAGAGGCTTGTGTGATCGCGGAAGGAGGCGATCATTCATGGGTTGCAGTGAGAGTCGTGATGAGATCCAACTGCAAGACAACTATCGCCGTCAGCTGAAGAATCCGACTGTCGTCGCCACGATGGAGTCTCTCCAGAGTTCGTACTCTTGTTCGGACCAGATGATGTGCCCTGCTAACATCTCGTTCATAGTCGACTTCCGAGATATCGGCGTCCGCTTTTACCGCGTGTTCGCTGCAATGGATATCGAGTCAGTCCACACGGATATGGTCAACCTGCAGGCACTGATACTCACACAGTTGCAGTGGAAGCCACTCCATAGACCTTGACGAGTTCCACAAATACTTCGGGATACCCCGCACGAGGTTATCGGATCAAGTGTTCAGCGCCTTGGGTCACCAAGCTCCGTCCCGAGAAGTGACGTTTGATGATTTCATCTTGAACTTGTGGAATTTCTGCACGATGAGTCACGATGCCATCGTGGACAGCGTGTTTCACTTGTATGGTACGCTCTTGAAGCACCACATGAACTTCACCGGATGCTGACATCACGTGAAGATGATGATCACAGCGGTACCTTGGACAGCGCCGAATGCGACAGCTTGTTTCGGCTTCTGTACAACACAAATGAACTAACGCCAGAGATCAAGAACGTCTTGGCGAGGTTCGATACCGACAAGGATGGGCTACGTGTGCACTTACGTGTCTACGCCTACAATACCAGTTTGCTTTGACGTCTTCTTGTGCCAAGAGGAGTTCGGCGCTTTGTGCACGCAACACAAAGCCTTGCTCAAACCGATCGTCGACCTTCAGCGTCTGACGCAGACAAAAGTTCGTTGCTGCGATGCCAAACTCTTCTCGCACACTCATTTTGACTTACCGTGTTTTCCCCAAGTGCATCGGCTACTCATTCTGGGCGAAGGAGCGAAAGAAGCGATCTCAGATACTTGCTGACCAAAAAGACGCGTTCGCCGCAGCCAAGCAAAGGATCGTCAATCAGACTCAGAGTGAAAACGCGAACACGCAAGCACCTCCTCCGATGACGAGCAGTGAGATCCCTCCACCAGGCCGTAGAGCCTCCGACATTGTCGCGCAGATGAAAGCGCAGCAGGAGCGGGACGCATTTGATGCCTGGATCCGTCAGCAACAGACCGAAGAGCCTCTTGTAGATCAGTACTGGAGGGCATACTGTGAAAAAGCAATCACATCCAATCAGCTGACGTCAGCCAGAAACACTGGCAACCAAAGCAAATCATCGTCGGAGCAGGTCCAGCTTCTGACAGACCTCCGCCACCACCTTGCTGTAGCAGATAAACGTGAGTTGACGGCGCAATCAGCGACTCTCAAACCCTACTTACCGTGCCGCTGCGTTCGTAGGTTTTGATGATGCGAAGGCAAAACTTGAGAGGGCGTGGCTAGCAGAGAAGTCAGCCACCATCAGCACTCACCATAGCACCGTTCGATCTACGATCAACTCGCTTTCCCCGCAAGTCTTGCTCAAGAACAGCGGCAAACAGGTATCGAAATCTTCTCCTAAACTTGTTGCATTTCGAATTCCTCATAGACTCGTCCTCTCACAGCAAGCAACCGCAGCCGTCAACACATACCTTCAGAAGAAGCTCGACGCAGCAACCGACGAAGTTGAGCTACACTACAAGCAGCGATGGGATCAACTTAACCGCGCGGCAGTCCTTCTATCTGAGCATGCTCTCGCCGCTGCCCCACCTCCGCTTCTTCGTTTCCCGAGTCGTAGATCACCTGAGAAGAAAAAGTCACCACCCACGACCGCCTCCACACGAATACTCCCTGTTACGGAGCCAGAGGAGACCTGGACGGAGCATTTTGACGCGACACACAAGTGTGCGTACTATGCATCGTCGCTCGGCCGCTCGTCGTGGACACCCCCGCCAAATTTCCACCGGTAAACAACTCAAAACCACGACGACCGCCAAACGACAACGCTCGTCTTGTTCCCTTATCGTTTCCCTAGAGTGGTAGATGTGTTGTTCCCCGCGGTCGATGTACAGTGCATTTGTACCCGACTCTCGTATCCTTTCCACACTTGACACGTGACAGCAAGGTCGGCTCGCAACGGTTCGCTTTTCTGTTAGCGATAGTATCGCTCGTTTACAGCATACTATGGCAAAGTCGAGTCAGAATTTGGGTACCAACCTCAATCTGCACATTGATCTCCTTCAGCACGTCGTTGAGACGCGTCACGGAGCCCGTGATACGCTGCAGGAGCGCCTGCAAAGCAGTGCACAGAGCGTGAATATTCAAACACTTTCGACTACTATTCGGCATCATTTCTCCACGACCACACGCACCTTTTGTTTCTCTTCATGGGGATCTGCCGTTGACAATTCGCCACACATAAGCACCATTGACTGAGATGCTATCGCCCTCCAGAGAGTGCGCGACACAGAGGTTTAGATGCACGCACCTTGCATCGTCGTCGTTGAGTTTCCTCTCGCCACTTTTCGCGCCAAAGTTGCAGCAAAATCGATATCTATTGATCAAAATTCGTATCGTTTTTGTATTGGCTGAAAATGCTTGTCACTAAAGAGGAGCTGAATGTTGTGTCACTATCGCCAAACCCGCACACCCAACAAACGGATCTCATGGAGCAAGGAGGCGATGGTCGTGGCCGCGG
>JAADXF010000211.1:0-29852 GCA_023337575.1 Pythium chondricola | reverse complement strand
TAGGATAACCCTTCAGCACCTCCCATGGGGGTGCTGGGGAGACAGAGGTCGCCTTGCGTGTCGCACCAGCATGTGCTGGCGGTCCTGTCACGTGGCGGTCGTCGTGGTGAAGCTGGCAGGTTCGCTACGTGACTTCCCATTAGGCGCTGGCCCAGTGGTAGACGTCTTGTTGTCCAGAGAAGCCATCCGTTGAAAGACCGGTCGACATTGAATCGAAATGTGGGTCCTCGCGTACCGGTATATCACCTCGTGGCACCAGCGTAACTGGTTCACCGCACTCCCACCTCCCCCTCCTCCTACTCCTCCTACTCCACGTGCGTGCTGTGTCCAAGATCGACGGCCCAGCAAGGCTCCATGCGTTCAGCTGATCGACCTCCTGGACCTGGCAGTTGAAGAGTTGACCACTATGCTTGACTACACGACGCTCGTGGCCCTCATCGAGGCTGTGCCTACACCTCTGATAGTTTGGCACGAATTCACACGAAGATCAAAGGTGAATCTGCCGGTGTACTCGAGACTATCTACCCAACGGCTCGCTCGATTCACACATTCACACAGAGCCAACTGGCATCGCCAGAGCTGCCATTGCACTTTTCACTCGAGTACGCGGCGCTCGTACCGGAGCGATTCAACACCTCGTCACCTTACGTGTCTATGGTATTGTGTGGACTCCTTTCCCGACCCAGACGACATCATCTACACGATCCTGACGGTATCTCACCTGCGTGTGGTCTCGATCAGCTATACGCAACCTTGTGCGAGGCTGCGAGAAGAATCTCGACCTGGAGGTGCACTGCCTCTGCTGCGGAGCGTCCTCCACCCTTGCACAAATTGTCTGGCGTTGGTGCAATATCCCAACACAGAGGGCCTGACTAGGTACCGAGGATCGACGGCATGAGCTGCGGTGTCTTCTCCTCTCGGTGAGTCTAGGAGGGAAACTTCAGAGGTAGGCCCTGTGGTTGGAGTATCCTGTCAGTGACAGCCTAGGTCGATTTCATACCATCGATGTATTGCAGGCGAAGGTCACTGTCCGTTACTGTATCCTCCCTCAGTAAAACCTGGTTCTCGCCTCGAAAAAGTCGGCAAAGTAGAGCTGCACGTCGTCGGGCCGCTCTTTCACCGCCGAGTTCATCGCAAGCGCCAGCAGAGGCCGCACTTTGCGGTCGTAAAACTGCTGCCGTTGGATTTCCTGATCGCAAACACGAACCGGCCGATCAGTCAATCTACCAGTCAGTCAGTGAGCTGATTCTGCACGATACTAATAGTACCGACCACGTAGTTGTACTTCTTGATGTCGAGCGTGCCGCGGAAAAAGTTGGCAAGAAAGTCAGCGGTCTGGTCGGGCTGGTAGAGCAGCACTTGCTCGATGGCCGGCGCCATGAGCGGGTCGATTCGCTTGATCATGTAGTCGTAGTGGGCCTCCAACGCCTGCTCGAGCTGCGGGTCATGCTCACGGTAGCGGTGTCGTACTTTGTGTGGATACAGTCAAGATACGGTAAGTAGTGTGGATCAATGGATCAAGACTTCGCCGCCTAGGGTCACTTACCATCGTGGATGCGTGCGCTGGTCTCGACGCCTTTGTTGCGCAGCTTGAAGCTCTTGGCGTCCATGGCGACCGACAAGTCTGCTGAGAATCAAGTGACCCCGTGTGATGATGGAGTATTTATAGGCCACAAGAACTCACAGTATGTTGGTGGAGTGTATTCATCCTATCCTGCACCCCTGTCGCTGGTCTCAGGGCGTGTTCACTTTTGCCATGCGTTTGGTGGTGGCGGGCTGTTCCGTGGGGACTTCTTTGCCTCGCCGGTCGTTCGGCTGCTACCATCGCCGCTCTCCGCCTTGGTGAAGATGGGGCGCTTGTTGTCGCGGGACCACGCGTTGCGCGAGTTGTTCGAGGACGCCGAGCGGTCGCCTCTTTCTCCCCGTTCGCTACGGTCACCACGCTCGTTGCGGTCGCTGTTGCCACGTGTGAAGCGGCCGTTGCCACGGTCACGGGAGCCCTGTGTGTCCTGTGACGCGCCATCGCGCTGGTTGGAGGAGCTACGGTCACTGCGCTGGTCACGCCACGCCGAGTTGGAGGAGGAGGAAGAGGATCCACCGTTGCGATCGTTGGTGGACGAGGAGGCGTTAGTGGCGCTTGAGGCGGCGTTGGTGGTGCCGGTGGTATTGGCGTTTCTTGCGGCGGTCGTGTCAGTCAGCGACGTGTCGTGGCGTCGGTACTCGAGTGAGATAAAGTGCGGCAGGTTGAGCACCTTGCGCATCGTGTCACTACAGAGATGGACAGTGAGTGTGAGGTCATGGCATGATCAGCCTGGTATACTTCTATACTACTAGGAATGCCTCACCGGATGCGGGAGCAGGCCTCGCCGTTGTCGGCGTTGCGGTTCCATAGTGAGATGACGTCCTCCGAGTAGCGAATCGACACCACCGCGCCACAGATCTCGTTGCCAACGTCAAACTGCTCGCCAATAATGGCCAGGATCTAGGCATGCATAGGTAAGCTTTCAGCATTGGTCCGTTCGATCTGCAGCAATGAACACACGCACGAGGTCTTCCCAGTACCGGGACGAAATGCCCTTGCGCACGCGCACCGTCCACTTGCCGCCCTTGCGGTTGGCTGGATCTTCCCACATCGGCTTGATTCCCGCCTTGAATAGGTGGTACTCCATCGAGTTGGAGAGATCATTGGGACGGATCAGGTGGTTGTAAATGCGCCAGAAGCCTTGCACCTGCACACGGGGGCATGCAGTTTAGAACAGATCCCATACAAAATAACAATTGGAAACAACAGGGCACGCACCGTCTTGAATTCGCCAAGATCCTTGATGCTCTTTTCGTAGCTCTCCTGTACGTGTCAGTGCAAAGGATCAGCGATCTGTGACATCGACGCAAAGGCACAAGAAACGACTTTAAACGGACCACTTCGCCCACACCCTTGGCGCCGGAGCTGCGCTTGATGTAGGAGAAGCTGTAGGCGTTCTGGATCGGCACCTCGCCGCTCGGGATCTTTGTCTCGGCTGCATGGTAGAAAGCAATGATCAGCCTCTACATGATCTGCTCCGTTTTGCGCGCGCGATTCGCTGGCGTTGCTTGATCGCATTGGCACAGCAAGCCGCGTGCACAGTAGCGCAACTGACCTGCTTCTTTCCACCCGGATTTCTTCTCTTCCACCATGCTGGACGGCGCTGTCAATTCCTCGCCGCACGAAGAGCTAGGTGATCAATTGTGCTGTTTTTTGGGGTGAGCCGCTCACAAACAAACCCATCGGTCTTCTATTTTGGCAACGTTGGAGTTTTAGATCTTTCGCATACAGTAAACTGTGGTCGTACTTAGTACGAACACCACGGTACTTCACCCGCGCCTTCTTGAACCTGTTTGAACTCGCAAAATCCAAAGGCAACATGAGCGAAGACTCGGATGATGACTTCGCGCGGTAAGCATCAGCGCCCTCCTCAGCCACAGAGCAGCAGCACGGCGTATACTTAATAGATCCTTCTACCCGTAGTTTCCTCGAGGAAGACGACAGCGCGTCCATGTCGTCCGCGTCCCCTGTGAAAAAGAAAGTGGCTAAGAGCAAAGACTGGACTCGAAGTAGCGCGAAAACGGCGAAAAAAACGAGTACAAAGAGCGACAGCGGGAGCAAATCACTAGGCGGGTCGCTCTCCGCCTTGTCTGCCGCAGAGAAGCTGCTGGCTTCGTCGGGAAGGGCCAAATCCAAGGCGAAACCCATCGTTGAAGAGGATGGAGAGGAAGACGAAGCCCCACCTCCCTATTCGTGAGTTGCTCTTGGACCACATCAAGGTGCCATAGTCACCTCTCATATATAGCTAACTATGTGTACGATGTGAAGGGACGACCCGTATGCGTTCGAGCTTGGTGGTACGTCATCTTACTTCCAAGATGATGACGATTCCAAGGACAAGAAGCGCGGGGCATCACGCAAGTCCAGCTCATCCAAGAAGGCCAAGTCCAGTTCAAAGGCAAAGAGGGCGAAGGAAGAAGATGACGAAGAACCACCCACAAAAAAACAAGAGGTATAGTGCATCGTCAGTGTTATTATCCACCCAAAGACGTGATTTGACGGAGGAATGTGTTTTATATAGGCCAAACCAGCCAAGAGTCTCGAAGAACGGATGGCCGAAATCCTGAAGCGCACGGGAAGCACAACGGCACTATCAAATGCCCAGTCGGAGAGCAAGCACGACAGTGATGAAGACGATGATGGTAGTGATGACGCTGATGCTAAACCGGGGCTGGCACGACTCGAGGAGGCGAGCAAAGCGGCAGAAGCACCGAGAGCAGATTCATCGCTGGATGAGAGTGAGGGTGCAGCTGGCGGTCATCGGCTGAGCTTTTCAGATTCACTCGGAATGGAGTCCGCCGATTTTGAGGTGCGATGAGGCAAGGTCATTCGGTCAAGGATTCAGTCTACTGACTTGGTTCGAGCAGGTTGGTGTACACGCGAGTCGAAAGCTTGATCGGTCTCGGCTGTCATTGGTAAGTAGTACAACCCGAACTTCACTCTCCTCATCGTCAAAGCTGATGTGACTCTGTCTGTCATTTACCTTCAGTCAAGCCTCAACAGCGAGAAGTTTGCTGTGAATATGGACGCGTTGGAGGACAGCGAGCTTGGTACGTGACATGCTTCATGTCGTGTGGGCGTGTTGTATATGGAGTGCTGATATACGATTTGGTATCTATCGCAGTATCGTATTCTCGCTACGATAGGCCCACCGAACCTTTTCGAGCGTCTGTGGACGCAACCGACGATAGAGAGTCCGAGTACGGCGACGAAGGGTTCGAACTGGACCAAACGAACGACAACTTTGGTGGCGGAGATGCACCAGCAACCGAAGCACAATCCTCTCCAATAACGAGTGAGTTTGAGAAGATGAAGGTACGTTGGTTCTGAATCATTTCCACTTGTACATTTGAAACTGACCTTCAGCGACAGCGTTTGTTCTCGTTGGACACACCGGAGAACAAACCCGATGAACCGGCACAAGCTCACGCGGTTGCTGCACCCGCTTCAGCGCCTGACAACGAGACTTTTGGTTACAACGATGAAGATTTCGAGACGGATGAGGCTAAAGAGCCTCTCGACGGTTCCAACGTGAACGACACGGACGACGAGTACAGGGACGACGGCTTCGAGGGCGAGCAGAATCCGACCGCTGCAACTGTGGAGCTTGAGACAAGCACTGGCGGTTTTGACTCCGCTGCTTTCCCAATCGACAACACAGTCTTCACATTCGAGGCAGCAACCGTCCACAACAATGGATCTGCGGCGGCAGTACTTCCTGTGATCGCTCACGAACCTGAGCAGCTTGTCATCAACCCGATTCAAGACAGTTCAGACCACGCAGTATCAAAACCACCGACTCCTCCGCAGTCATCGGATCAAGTGTCACGCCATGCGCCAACGAGCCAACGCCCACCCTCGCCACCAATGGTAAGTGCGTTTCTGGTCCCAAGAACGGATGCGAAGAGCACTCATCGGATTTATCTATCTGCTAGTCACCCCCACCGCCACCACCACCAGAGGAAATGGAAATGCCGGACGTGGAATCATCTCCCACCAGCCTCTCGGCCCCTGTTGTCACTGCGAATCCCCCTCGGCCCGAAGTGTCGAAACTAAAGAATTCGGTGGGCAGAATTCGAGGGATCGAGCAGCAAGTCTCAGCGCTTCGATTTCTTCGCGACTCAATTCCGAAGAGTACATGGCCACCACCGAGTGCTCGAGGCTCCAGTGACGATGAATATGTCATATCACCCAGCGTGGTCATTGCGAATGACGCCGAGATTGCTGAGGAGATGAAGGATGTCGAAGAGCTCGTCGACCAGGCACGTCGATCTCGTCGTGAGCGTCGAAGATCTTCCTCACACGTTAGAGCGAGCGCCAAGGAGCACGAGCTCGCCTTGCGCCTACAACAGGCACATCGGCAGCTACGTCACTTCAAGCAGCACGTGCAGACCCTGGTCGACAGCGATGAGGCAAGCCCTGATCGTTCCGATCGTGACTCCCACGAGGTTCCATCGATGAATAGGAGTGACCAGCGTGAGGTGAACGAAGACGGGCAAGCCACCAAGGATGTCAGTGCATTACGTGAAGAAAATCACCGACTCGTCAAGGAACTCGCAACACAAGAGCGCCTTATCCAAGGCTTTCAACGTGAGAATGAACAAGTAATGAAGCAGCTCAAGAAGCTCCAGCGAGATCTCCACTACGACGTTCACCAGGAGAACGAATCGCTCAAACACCAGTTAAGAGAGCTGCGCGCGAAGCAGTTCGATGGAGACTCGACGACTGGTCCTGACCCACAGGCCTCTGGAGGTAACCGCGTCGAATATCGCGCAGCCATCGAAGCGCGGCTCAAGGCGGAGGCGATCGCTGCCTCCCTCCAGGAGGACCTCAATACCCAAGCTCGGCGACACCAGGAGCGCGTGAACGAGCTGAAACTCGAATGTGAGAAGTTGAAGAAGGCGAAGATCGAAATGGAGTGTCGCTACGAAGGCGTGGACCCGGAGAAGATTGCACTTGAGAGCAGACAGATCAAGGAGTTGACTGACAAGCTCACGTTGCAGAAGACCGAGCACGACCACGCGATCACGGCGATGCAGAAAAAGATCGACTGGTACGTCAACAATCAGCGCTTGCTCGACGAACAGGACGCCACGGTGACGACACTGAAAGAGGAGATCAAGCAGCTGAAGGGTGCTAATGAAGATCTCAAAGTGCGACCACAGTCAGGCGCGTCAGCTCGGTCACCAGCAGCGCCTACGAAAGGAACGACACGTTCACCTGCAGATATCCGTCGCATCCACGAGCTGGAATCGCGGTTGTCGGCTATGGAGGAGGCCATGCGCCGGCGACACCCAGATAGTCTCGTAAGCCTGATCGTGTCTTCGAAGAAGGCTGACGAAGAGTCCAAGATCGATGAACTCCAACAACAGCATGAGGCTGAGCTGACGAGCTTGACCGAAGAGATGGAACAACGAGAGCAGCTGAATGAGAAACGACTCGTTGCGTTTCGCCAACAGCAAGAGAGGCTCATGCTCCAATACCAGAAGCAGATCGCAGACCTGGAGCGTCAGTTGAGCAGCAGCAGAATGGAGAAGCAGCCCACCGGCGCAAATCGCCATGCCAAGAAGTCAGCCATTCCGGATGATATCGAGCTCCAGCGAGTGAGGCGATTTTTCACGGAGAAGCTCAAAGAAGTGGAGCGCAAGTGGGAAGCCAAGTACCGGTCCCTGAAGAAGCAGCACTACGCAGCGACTGGATCGGACCAGCCTGTTCCTACCGATGAAACCACATCCACGAGCGACAACACAGCCCGCGTCATTCGCAGTCTCCAGTCCCAGCTGAAGGCGCAAGACGTCGAACTGCAACGACTGCGTGCTGACTGTCGAGGAGGAGGCGACGTGACTCGACAGTACGCTACACAGAGCGATCTCCGCCGCCGTGTCACGAGCCTGGAGACTCAACTCAAGGCCAGTGAAGACGCCAGGCGATATCTCGTGGACACGATTGCATCGCTCCACTCAATCACCGCTCCCCCTGCTCCCCCTGCTCCCCCACAGCCAGCGACGTCCGCAACCGAGGACACTGACCAGCTCAAGCAAGACTTCAAGGATCAGATCGCATCAGCTCGTCAAGAGTACGAGGCTTCGCTGTCCACTTATTGTGAGCGCATCGTCGTCCTGGAAGAGCAGCTTGCCGACCAAGTGGCGACCACTCGATCCCTTCGCGTCCAGCTCGAGGAAGCGCAGCACCTAGTTGCTGGGCTCAAAGCGAGCCTGGCCGACGCTGACCAGATCAAGCGACTTCTTCAGCACTCGGAGCAGCGTGCCGCCACGCTCGAGAGTGAGGTCGTGCTCTTACGCGACCGCGTGGCGTCTCCGCAGACGCCGTCCATGCTCCAGTTCCGCTCGCTCGAGCTGCGCATCGAGACGCTCATGCAAAAGCACCAGCTCCGCGAGGCCGAGCTCCAGGTCCTGCTGCAGCAAGCCACGCAGTCAAGCCAGCTGGAGAAGCTCCATTACGAGCGTGTGTTTGGCAACGCGCTGGCGCTCAAGAACGCCGAGATCGTCAAGTTTAAGCAGCAACTGGGCGAGCTCCTGGACGAGTTGGAGGTGCTGCGAACCGCCTAACGTCGCAAGCGAGCAAGACGTGGAAAAAGGTACCGTACGACCGTACTGTCTGGAGAGGGAAGGGAAGGAAAGGAGAGGCGCTACATTGGACACTGGGTGGCTCTCACAAGGGGTTCGTTTATTTAGGTCATCGAGTCGATGAGCGCACTCCGCATGGTGGACGAGATGGCCGAGGGCTGCGCGTTCTGGAGCTTGAAGATGCTCTCGACGACCGAGATCTCAGTGGACGTGGTGTCGAGGCCGCAGAATGCGGTCCAGTCGTTGACCACGAGGCCCGCGCCGATGACATCCGAGCCGCGGTTGACCGTGCCAGCCACCACGGGTACCTGGAGCAGCGACGAGAGTTCCTCCTGGTCCTCCACGGACGTGCGCGGGTGCACGAGGCAGCCCTGGTTCGTCAGCGCGCTGTACGAGCCGACGAGCGCGTTGCCGGCGACGGTCTGGCGAAACACCTCGACGCCGAGCGTGTCCGCGACAATGTCCTCGGTCTCGCGGTCGAGGTCCGTGTGCACGAGCGCGACGTGGTCGTTCGCGACGATGCAGTTGCCCAGCGCCGACAGGCGCTCCTCCACGCGCTGCACGACGACCGAGTCGGGGAGCGCGTTGCGGATGTGCTGCATCTCCTGGTCCGTGGTGGTGTTGGGCAACAGCAAGCCGCGCTTGTTGCCGACAGCGACGCGGCCGACAAAGCGGCAGCCAGCGATCGAGGCGTGGATGACCGGGATGTGGTCGGCGAGCTCGGCCTCGAACGTGCTGTAAAAGTTTTCCGAGCCGCCGACGCACACGAGCGCGTACGAGTTCGTGAGCTTGGAGAAGACGCCGATCTCGTTGCTGTTCTCGAACTGGCAGCGGATCGCCATGGTGTGTATATGTGTGTGACGGAGTACGGAGAGGACGGACGGTGGGGGGGCGGTTGTGGAGCGGAGCGCGGAGGGGACGAGAGCGACTTGACGTGAAGAGCTCCGATCGGGATGTGGTGACTCGCTCGGAGTGGGCAGCGGCGCGACAAGAGGTGACCACCACCAGTGCACGGAGGAGGAGGGGAGAATGATGGTTCTGGGATCGCACTTTAGATGGTGTTGACGGTAGGGAATACCGAATTTGAATCAGTGGGGCGAAGCTTCGAGGAAAGTGCAGCACGGTGCGTGGGGTTCCAAAATGAACATCACTCACCTGTATTACCATCATTCCTCGAGAAGCTCGTGCTTCATTCTGACTCGATTGATGAAGAAAAAGAGATCCCAGCGGCTCCAGTCTGAAGTATGATACTAGTTGGGATGGCTACATTATCTCGACCAACACAGTGTCTCACACTTGGGGTGGCTGATGCAGATGATAGGGTTCCGAGGGCTTCGAGTTGTCCGCGTGACCTTGGCCTTCGTATCTTCGTCTATTAATCCACGGCAGGATCACGTTCAAGGCGAAGAGCACCGCATACTGGTAGACTTCGTCGGATGAATTGAAGTCATCCAGTCCTTGGAAGCCGACCGCGGGTCCCAAGTCACAGGCCAGCCCCATGAATGATGTGGCGACCTCGAAATCATCGGGATTCCTTGCGCAACAAGCGATGAATAGCGCACAGGCACCCGTCACCGGGATCGCAGCGTAGAGGAACCGGATCCGGTCCATGTAGACCATCTGCGCGGCGACCATCGTGTTGATCATCAGCTGTGCGTACATACGCGCAAAGCATCCGAATGTGTTGTGGGCGTGGATGTCTGCACCGAGGATCATGAGCTCGACCATGATGCTGACGTATTCGCATCCAACCAGCACCCAGCCGATGACGAGCTCACTGCCATGTTTCTTCTTCATCTTGTCAGTGTAGTCGATGTACAGGATCACTCCGACCAAGACCATCGCCCTGATCACGTGGGTCATACGGAACATATACAATACCCGTCCGTCGCGATCAATCTTCTCGTGCGAGGAGCAGCAGCAAAGCGCGAATGGCCCTATCAACGCAAAGACGAGGCCAATGCCGAGCGAGAATCCGAAGAAAAAGAGTTCAAATTAGGAGTCGGTCTCGTACTCGGGATTGGGATCTCCTCCTCGACCATTAGCCCACCCTCCTCTCAACAACGAGAGTCCGAGGATCGAAGATTCAGAAGGTAGCGGACGTGATGCTCATGACTAGAAGTAGGAACTCGAGTGTTCGGGATCGGCAGCCCATGTTTGATGCTTGGTCGGTGTAGACTGGAAGCTGTTGTGGTCAGGGTGATCCTGAAGTGGATGGCGTGCTCCGTTTGCTAGCGACGACGAAGAGGTACGCAGAAGAAGCACCATCCGATCGAAGAGTATCACGCAAGAGGTGGCAAGACAGAAGGCTTGGGGATGAGAGGGGCGTCATCTCAATGAGATCAGGGCGAATAGTAACCACGCTGTTGATGCAAGACTCTGCATCCAGAACTGTTCATGTATTATGTTGTGAGGTCCATGGAAGGGAGACAGCTTCGGTTCCATGACTGCCGATTTCCATCATTTCAGCCAACCCTGCATCGGTTTCGCATTGTTTTGCATTGTGTTCTTCCCCTGACGGTGTTGGAACCCGATACGCTGGCTTGTTCCGCCACAAGCACTGGCTGTGAGGGGTAGGCATGCAACTAGCCATCCGCGTCCACTTGAGATGTCAAGATCGAGGTCAGTGGCGGTTGGGACGATGCCATTCGGACATCAGGCCCGAGTCGTGACTTCGCTTTTCGTGAGAAGAATACTCACAGTCAGCTTGGACAGCCTCAACCTGCTGCTCAAGCTTCCAAGTGTTGCCGCTTGTCACTCGATGGCTTTGCTGGTACAGTAAATTCGATGTGGTGGAGCGTACACCACATCATGTTGACCAGCACAGCGTCGTTGATTCGGACGTCACCAGTGGGGTAGACCGCGTAAAATACCCCAATGTTGAAGTCAGAATCGACGCCGCTGATTGGCTCAATCCTCGGCGCTTGGGTGTACTTTTCAAATAAACCGGTACGATATCGGTTCTTTGAGGACCGGTACGCAGCTGAGATGCCACCACCTGTGGGCGAGCCAACATACGCATTCGATGAACTGTGAGGCAAGCACCACATCGCCGCTGCATACATCCGTTGAAGACGATAGGCAGAAGCCGTATAGGTCAAACGCAACGGGATGCAGCCAGCAGCGCGTACCGCGACCAAACCGTCCGTCCGTCAGTCGTCAAGGAGCAGCGTCGCGTCGAAGAGCTCCTCACCTTGCTCGGCACCATGACGTCGCGCAACACGAGTCCACTGCGCCTGCCCTCCGCCTCCTCCTTCACCATGGAGGAGCTCGACTTCATCTGCTTCTCGTGTGTGTGTGACACCGAAGCCGAAGTGGCTGATTTTCGCACGGCATTCGAGCTGGGCCACCGCGAGGCGCTGAGCTTTGACGACTGCTGCTCCTGCGTCTACGACCGACTCACCTACATGAGGCGCAAGAAGACCTTCCACCACTGGCGCCAAGTTGCGCTGGCTGCCAGCGGCGCCAGAGAACGAACGGAGGGCGATGCAAGCACCACCATCACTAGTGATGTGCTTGTCTCGGTTGTACCCGGTCCGCGGTCACGATCTACCAGCTTGAGCAGTAGCAGCCTGGCAGGACGACTCTCCGCGTCAGTTGCATCGAATGATGAAGCGACGGCCCCCGTTGTCGTGACGGTGCTCGCACCCGTGCTCCATCTCGTCGCCCAGTACCTGCCTGCGGCCGAAATCTTCCAGTTGCTGCGAGTGAACAAGTCGCTGGGACACGAGCTAGGGCTCGCGACGCGATCGCTCAACTTTATCCCGGTGCGACGTGTGCTCACCGATGAAAACGTGGCGCTGCTGTCGTCGCAGTTCCCGAACGTCGCCGAGCTCACGTTCACGGGTTGCTCAAACCTGACGGACACGGCACTCGTGGAATCCCTCAGCGAGTTGGAGAGCCTGCGCAACGTTGCACTCAAAGGTTGCTTTCACCTCACGGACAAGGGCGTCTCGTCGCTCGTGGAAGCCAACTCGAAGCTGACGTCACTCAATCTTGGGTACTGCACAGAGTTGACGGACGCGAGCGTGCGGGCGATCGCGAGTCGTGCGCCATCACTGACCAACCTCAGTCTTCGTGGCTGTCGACGCGTTGGAGACGCTGGGATCCAGGCACTCGGGCAGCTCACACAGCTCACGAGTCTCAACCTGTGGTACTGCAACCAGGGCCAGCTTACGGATGCAGGCATCGCGTCGCTGGCATCGATGACGTCGCTCACGAGCCTCAACCTGTCCAACTGCAGCCAGCTGACCGACGCGAGCATCTCGGCACTGAGCGCGTTGGTGAATCTACGGCACCTCGAGATAGCGAACGTTGGAGAGGTGACGGACGACGGGCTGCTGGCACTCGCGACGCTGCAAAACTTGGTCACCCTTGACGTCGCCGGTTGCTACAACCTCACCGACAGAGGGACAGAAGTGCTCTCTAACTTCACCAAGCTCTCGTCGTGCAATCTGTGGTACTGTAGTGAGATCGCCGACGGCACATTCAAGCACTTGAGGCAGCTGGAGCACATGCGGTTCTTGAATGCGATGAAGTGCGGCAAGATCACAGACAACGCGCTGCGCTCGATTGCCACGCTGTCCAGCCTGACATCGCTGGACCTTGTGAGCTGCTACCAGATCACAGACGCTGGACTCGCCGAGCTGGCACGATTGCAACAGCTCAAGGCGGTCTACCTCGGAGGTTGCTCTGGTTTACATGATGACGGCATCGCGACGTCGCTGTCCCAGATCCCATCACTCACGATTGTCGACTTGGCCAACTGCCGACAGGTGGGCAACCGCGCGCTCGAGGGACTTGGCAAGCTCACGAACCTCACCAATCTCAACCTGATGCGGTGCAACCACATTGAGGACGTTGGAATCGCTCACTTGGCTGGTCTCACCAAGCTCAAGACACTCAACCTCGCCAACTGCCGCCACTTGACTGATCGCGCGACGGAAATCTTGGGCACCATGCACGACTTGGAGACGCTCGTACTCTGGTACTGCAACAAGCTGACGGACAGAGGTATCTTGAACCTGAGTGGCCTTCAGAAACTCCAGTCTCTCGACTTGGCGAGCTGTTCCAAGATCACAGACGTCGCACTCGGTGCCTTCGTCGGGATGAAGGGCCTCAAGTCGCTCGACCTCGGCAACTGTGGCATGATCACCGACGACGGTCTCGCGGCCTTGGCGAAGATCCCGAGTCTGACAGCTCTGAACCTAGCAGAGTGTAGTGAGATTTCGGACGTTGGACTCGAGTATATCGCGGATGGCTTGCGCAGTCTGTCTTCGATCAACCTGTGGTACTGCACCAAGATCACCAACGTTGGCATCGAGCAGCTCGCCAAGATCCCGTCGCTCTCTGTCGACTTCTAGGCAAATACGACGACTCATTGACCAGAAAAATAGATCCATGTACAAACCTTTATCACCGCATCGTTAGCCCTGGACACTTTGCCTCTCCCTGTCCGCATCGATCTCCTCATCCTCGTCTCCGCGCGAGAATCGCAGCCAACTCACTATTCGCGCCACCAAACGTACCGCCATTTGCTCCATTGGAGCCGACCGAAGACTCACCGAACTGGCGTGCCTGGTCTTTCGAGCTGGTGCGCCGTGTCACAATGGCTCCGTTGCCAGCCGCGCCACCAGACTGTTGCCGGGCCTCGCGTTCGGCTTGTTTCTTCGCCTTTCGTTCTGCAACGCGTCGAATACGCTCAGCTTCACGGACTTTTTCTCTGTCAGCCTGCCGCTGGGCACGGATCTCAAGTTCTTGTTCACGCTGGAGCTCCAACTTCTTTCGGCGTGCCTTCTCGCGCTTGCGTCGCTTGCGAATGTATTCTTCTGGCACACCTGGCTCGACCTGGATTGTCACCTTGGTGGCATCACCCGAGATGATGTAACCAGAGCTGTTCTTCAAGGTCTTCGACGATGCACTGAACTGGATGCGCTGGCTTGGCGTACGTGCGAGCGACGACATGACTGGATTCAAAGCTGCCGTGCGCAAGGTGAGATCATCTCGAAACTTGATACTGGTCGCTCGGTTGGTCAGGTTTCGAATCGCATCGACAAGTGTCACGGCAATTTCAGTCTTCTTCTCCGACGCAAGCAGTTGGTCCTCGAGGAACTCAGTTGAGAAGTATCCCATGCCACCATCGTACACGCGCACAGGTGTGTAGTATCCGCGGTCTGGGACGCATTCGAGTTGCTTGCACACTTCGTTGCCGTAAATTTTCCCAGAGTAGCGGCAGTGGTGTCGCCGATAAAACAAGCCGAACTTCTTGCCGGTCGCCATGCACACCATCGTGGACTTGTTGTCGAGCCAGTGGGACTTGTCAGGCTCACTCCAGACTTGAGGCGCTTGAATCTTGATGGCGAAAAATGGATCTGCTAGCGTGCTCATGGAGATCTCTTCGACAGCTTCTAACTCCAGCCGACGTCTGAGAAAGACTACTGGAGCATCGATGATGGCTGAAGCAGGAGCCTTTGGATCGGGCGGAGGTGGCTGCCACGTGCGTTTCTCCATGATGTACAGGTGCGTGTCCGTGATCAGCAAGATCCTCGACTTCATCTCCACTGGCGAGCCAGCAGAGGCAGGATCCGGTTGCGTGACAGCATACGCCTTCTCCACAGTGTCCAAAAACAGGATCTTCTCCGAGTCCTGGTGGTGGTGAACGATATTCAGAACGGCATCGCGCACCTTGTCGTCTCGCACATACTCGCTGTCGAACGGTCGATAGATACTGACGCGTTGACGCTGCTTACGGTTGGAAACGTACAGCTTGGTGATGTCGTGAGACAACTTTAGAAGGTGGCGTCTGGAGGAAAACTTCTTCCACAACCGTTGGATCTTGATAACGTACGAGCCGATCTTCTTCTCTCGCAACTTCTCCAGAGCGAAGAGCGTTTCTGGCGTCTGGATGAACAACATCGACTTGCCGAGCTGGACTTCCTTTTCCAGTTGTGGAATCGACTTGACTGCAGCGCGCAAAACAGCTTGAGTGCCCTTCTTGTCAGTTCCACGAAACTCGGGATACGTTTCCTTGGAGAGGATTCGGAAGCGATCAACGAATCGCCCGTAATCTCCACGGTAAGCGTAGCCTGCGCGTCGAACCTTCACGTTCTCGAGAAGTCCCAGGTACTTGATTTGATGAAGCACTCGGCGATCATCCATCTTGTTCGGTTGTTTTGAATCATTGGACTTGATGCAGCGAACGTAGTGAGGCGTGCAGTCCATCAGCGCGGCGACAAGCGCCTCACTTTGTGTGCGAATCTTGTAGCCCGCAGTGTGTGGCATCTTCTTGTCGTTGAGATCGACTTCCTCGGGGAAGATGTAGCGCATAAGCTTGTTCGTTGTGTCTTGAATGATGAGAGCAATGTCTTTGCTCAGGAAGTCTCGGTTGGAATCACCAAAGCCGTCGATGTGATACTGCACATCGCCTGCGTAGTGCTTGACCTCGAAGGTCTTGCCACGCTTGGAGAAATGCTGGTGGTGTGAGTGTAGGCTTGATACCTTTTCCAAGAAAGTTGCATCCACCGACTCGCCTTGACGGGAATGCATCGTCTTGACTGTGTCATCGAGAATGAGAAAGATTCCTGGTACAGGACGCTTCGCCTCGATCAAGTCGCACACGACCTTGTTGTTGAAGAATGGGATCGGGGACCACGCGATTCCTTCCCGTGCGTACTCTTCTTGTTCACTCTTCAGCGTCAACTCGATGAAGATTTGCTGCAGCTTTTCGTTCACGTAGTTGATGCAGAACTGTTCAAACCCGTTCGTGTCGAAAATCTCGAACCCATAGATATCCAGGATGCCAGTCTTGGTCATGCGGCTCTCATCGAGGAACTCGCCATGCTTCTCTGCTTTCCGATCAAGATCGAGAGCGTGATTGATGCGCTCCACCAAGAAGTCGAAGAGCCTGTCGTACAGGTTCTTCGCGATCGAGTCGCGTTGTGCCTTCGCTTGACTTGGGTTCTGCGGCACTTCGTAGCTCTCAATCTTGCCACCTGGAGCCATAGTCTGTAGCAGCTTGAAGCAGAGTGCATGCTCGAGTCGTCGAGCGTCCAGGCCAAGCAACGAGCAAACCGTCTCCAGCGTCGCCCTCGAGTCATCGCGAAGCACGCTACCCTCGGCATCCCCCACTTCCTTGGGCTGGAAGTGGACATTGGCAAGGTGGAGGATAGCCGCTAGCGTCTGGAACACGAGCTCGATCTGCTTGCGCTTGATGCCGACATGCTGCATCGCCTGCAAAGTCGCCTCAAACTCTTCGGCATCGTTCACCTCGTCCACGCTGTAGCAGCCACTCACTTTCAGGTACGAGTACGCGTCCGGGCGTGCGTCAAGCGACAGTTTCTGGCGCGCAGCGGGCGGTAGACCAGCCAGAAGCTGGTAGAAGATGTGGAAATTGCGCTCCCCTTTGCCAGGGCGGACGACGCGCGACTTCTCCAGCAGGTA
The DNA here is from genome assembly GCA_023337575.1 of Pythium chondricola. Taxonomy (NCBI): domain Eukaryota; phylum Oomycota; class Peronosporomycetes; order Pythiales; family Pythiaceae; genus Pythium; species Pythium chondricola. The sequence continues at coordinate 13,244 of JAADXF010000211.1, read as the reverse complement.
GTTGGTCACTTTGCCGCCCTGAGGTCGCCCCGCCGAGTCAAAGAACAGTTCAAAGTACTTTCCGAAGCGACTCGAGTTGTTGTTGCGCAGCGTCTTGGCATTGCCAAACGCCTCCAGCAAGGGGTTGCTCTCCAGGAACGTGCGCTTGACTTTGTCCACGCCTGCGCCGCTGCCACTCACGCCCGCGATGTAGTTTTGGATCTGCTTGGACGCCTCCGTCTTCCCGGCACCCGACTCGCCCGAGATGATCACGCACTGGTGGTCTTCTTCGCTGAGCATCGTGCGGTAGGTTTCTTCCGCGGTCGCGAACACATGCGGCGGCACGTCAATGCGAGCCTTGTGCGTGTACGCGCGCATGGTCTCCTCGCCGTAGATATCCATCCACTTGTACGGGTTCACGACCACGAGCACGTGGCCAATGTACGCGTAAATCACGTCGGCGGCGTGGCGCATCTTGAGGTTTTCGAGGATCCCCGTGTCCGTCACGGACGTGAGCAGCACAAGATCGTCCACGCCAACGACGTTGCGTTCTTCACTGTATGCGGCGCCATTCGTTGGTGCGTTGCGGAAGCGCTGCGGCTGCGAGCGGCGCGCCATCGCGAGTGTCTAACGACGTTGACGTTGAGGGGGGGTAGTGTGATGATGAAGGGGAGGGAGGGAGTGAAGGCAACTTCACTCTGGATCGAGTGACATGTCGCGGATTAGTGACAGGGCTTATGTGTCCCACACCATGCTCTCCACTTTTTGACCAATCACAGATCAGTAAAGTGTACCCATATCGGCAACCTAAAAATACGTCTCTGGGTCTTGCGTGGCATCCACAACAACATGACACGATGAGCACCAAGAGCGCGGATGGGAATGATGAGTGCCCAGCACAAGACGCTTCGCGCGTGTGTGAAGGCTTCTTTGCTACAAACAATGCTACCGAAGAAAACCTGCAGAAGTCATCGCAATCCGCCGTCGTGGTACCGAAACGTTGCTTGTCAACCGCCGAGTCGAAGGGCAGCACGAAGGTGACTCCATCAACATCGGTTCGGCGAAGCATCCGGAGATTTTTCCCACAGCAGCATCTTGTCATTCGGACAATGAGCCCTGAGGCACCACGCCGGTCGTTGCGCATGCTAGAAAGGGCGGCATCCTTCCACAAGAAGGTCCTCAAGGCAACGGTGAACTCGTCAGCCTTAGCCTCGTACTTGAAACTCAGCACCATCAAGTCGAAGGACATTGTCACTCTCGCAATGGTGATCCCCATGGCTGTGCTTCTTGGACCAGTACTACAAATCATTTGGATAGTGTGGGTGGAGCCCGACATCGCGGTGCTGGACACGGACGTCAAGGTGTTTGAAGTAAGCCGTGGTGATGCTTTTGAAGCTTCCATTCAAATCGTGATCATGCTCATGACTGGGCTATACATCCGTCGCATGTTGAAGGATCCTAAGCGCGAGGTGATCCAAGTCATCTTGGTGATGCTGATGAGTCTTGCGGGAGTTGTCGGCGCTCTCACACTTGTCTCGGATGTTGCCAAGAGTCATCGTGATCACAGCAAGCGAGGTCGGCATCTACTTTCTTTTGCAAACGCGATATTGGCAACATTTCTGTACTGCACGCTTGCCGTGCTCACAGACTACTTTGCTGAGATCCTCCTCTCCGCAAACAATGATTTCGAGAGCGACAAACTTCATCGATTGCGCGACAGATCGCGGTATCTCTCCATGTTCTTCAACGCGTCAGTCGGGCTGTACCTGGTTGCTCGTCTCCTTCTCACGTGGAGAACCACAGCCGTGTTCGACTTCATACCAATCGCGAACATAATCACCGTCCTCCGACTGCGGTACCTCGAAGAGAAGCTCATCAGCACCACTGTCTTCACGAATGCCATCGTGATAAGTGCGCTGGATGCTGTGATGATTGCAGTGGCTTTCATCAAATGCAGCTTCACTCATCGTCTCTTCAAGTACATCTTCGTGAGGGACTTTGCGAAGTGGTACACCGAATATCGTGTCTTCGTCGTTGACTTTCGGTCGGCATTGACCATCATCACTGTCGCTGGTCACGTGGCAGCCTGGACCGTCCCGTTCTACCACACTATTGTCCCCGATCACCTCGCACAGAAAGAGATTCAAGTCCAGTCCTTGGGTTCGGTGCAAATGCAGCTTGGCTTTCGTCTGAGTCTGATGCTGTGGCTCATCGCAGTGATGTACTGTGCACTCCCACGGACATCGCGTGGCCTGGGTGGCTGGATCAAGGCTGCAGAGCAGCGCGTTGAGGTTGATCATCGCGTCAAGTATTTTCTGTACGCATCGGACGTCCACATCAAAACTGGCTTCAGGAACTTGACCAAGATCACCCACAGCGACGGTCAGCGCTTCATCGTCGAGCACCAAGTCGAAGCGTTCAACTTTGCCCAACTCGTGTACGCACGGGGCAACAAGAACTACGACCAGCACTCCGACTCGCTCATTCGACTTGTCGAAGATCAGCACTACACCGTCGTCGCCGTCATTCACGATGCAAAGACGGATACGCATTGTCTCGTCCTGTCCGCAGACGCCAAGATCGTCGTCACGTTCCGGGGTACGCTTAGCAAGACAAACGCGAAGACAGATCTGCAATCATCGATGACCATTCACAATGGTGCAGATGAGTTGATTCTGCCGCAACGTCATGGAAGCCGACAACACCAGCGAGAAGGGCACGAAAGCCGGCCTCGCACACTATGGCATCGGCTGCGCTGCAAGCTGAATCCCCCGCGTGTTCACTCAGGCTTCTACGCGGCGTATTCGACTGTCGCAGATAGAGTACTGAATGCGGTGAGCCACCTTTACTGCGATGAAGCTCGACCGATCTTAGTCACGGGGCACAGCTTGGGTGGCGCACTGGCAGCACTGTGCAGTTTCGATATCGCCACACGACTCAAGATCTCCGACGTCAGCTGCACGACGTTTGGATGCCCTCGTATCGAAAACAACGCGTTCAGGAAGAGGTACAACCTCATGGTACCAGCCACGTTTGCCTTCATCAACGCGTCCGACATGATCACGAAGCTGCCACCCAAGACACCGAAGGCACAATCCTACGCGTCAGTGGGCAAAATCGTGTTGCTCAATTCGTTCGGGAACCTGGTGATCGAGCCAAACACGCTGGAGCTTGAAGTGCTTCATCGTGGATACTCTGGGAAAGCACACACGATGCGTGCGTACCATTTGTCGTTGCTGCTCTGGTGTCTACGCTTCCACAAGAACCAGTATCAACCCAAGTTTTGGCGGCAGTCGCTGATGCTCTTGCGCACCGAATACGGACACCTCCCAGAGGTACGCGTCTACTTGGACAATGCGATGGTGAAGAGCAGCGGTGGGCCAGCGAGTGTTGAACAGGTTCATTTGCTGCCGTCTGGTGCCTCGATGAAAATGAGTACACGACGGCAACTGCTCCACATCGCGCGTCAGCTTGAAGCAGCACTGTGGCGCCAGCGCGCAAACGATGAAGTAGAAAGTATATCCAGTGTGTGGCTCGCAGAACTCTGGGGTTGGCTCCGACCGGTGGGCGCCACCGAGTGGTACTCATCCGCTGACGCTGTCAAGTTCCTCAAGTCCGAGTTAAAGCTCGGCAACGACGCGACGGCACTCGAGCTCATACAGTCGCTCGCTCTCCACGGCTTTATCGAACTCGAGAAGCCCATGCTCGCGCTTCACTCGCGGATCGCGTTCTCTCTGCTGGATGAAGACGACGGTGAAGAAGAAGAATCGGATCCGCTCGACGATCGCGATGCACTTCAACAAAACTGATAATTAAACAGACTCAGATCTGGGAATCGGAATCTACTGTGTACAGTACAGTGATTCGTACAATTATGCCTCCTTTCGAAAAATCGCTTGGATAAAGTTTAGTACAGTACCCGCCCCTATTGATATCCTGTGCTGCTTGCCTGACGAACCGACGCACGTGGTTGCTGTGCCTCCAGATACCTCAACAACGCTACGTCCGACGTGAATTCAACAGCACGATTCGGCCGCGTCGTCGACACCAGCACTGCGCGACAGCGCCACCGCCGATGGTCCGGCAGCACCGAATCAGCACAGCACGAGGCAGCTCACCCATGCCGACCACACAACATGCTTGGTCATTTGACCCGAACTTCAATTTTTTGCATCACGCGATTCACGCTTCCTGAATAGTGGCCTGCCTAACCACGAGTTTCACACTTGAGACTGTGGGTGGTTGGGTCTGGTGACGCCAGGGTACGCTCGCCCCTGCTCTGTGTACCGTAAAGAATAGTATTACCCCCGACTGCTGTCACATTGTCAGTCTAACGTTACAGGACGGTATTGGCACTGGTGGTCAGTGGTTCACAAACTCACACTGGTGGGATGTCTCTTGAAGGTTTAGGGCAGCATCCCCCTTGGTTTTTTCTACGCAATTTTTTTCACTCCAGATGAGTGAAAAATGAGTGTTTGTGTGAGTGGTGTGGTGGCCGGATGGAAACCACATTGCCACCAGCAGCTCACCCAGGGAGAAACGCTGAAACGCTGCGCGTCGGTCTCTCTCTCGCTCGCTCAATTCGACTACAGTACAGTATCGATCTTGTGTGTGGGCTGCCCCTCGGTGTGCGCCAATAACGACCCGCTGGCTTCTCCGGCGCCATTTGCCCTCCTGTCTCCCGTCGGTTGCAGCGAGAACCCTTCAAGCAGGCGCTGGCGTGCGTGGGTAAAAAGCGTGTGTCTGTGTGTGGAAATCTCCACCCTGCAACGTATACCTTGCAGTACCATACCCAGCTAACGACCGTCGAGCACTGCCAGCAGCCAACCACTCATCGATCCATTCGACGCGTCGTCATTGATCGACTCGCACGCATCCGCTTCGATCCTTCGAACACAGCTCCGGCTTCGATTCAATCAGCGACGAATAAGACGAGCCAGCGCAAGCGGTTTGATTGATCGGAAGCGATGGCGTTCTCTACTGCAGTCGACAGCATGCCCGCCGAGGCGGCGTACCGTGCGCACCACCACCACCATCGCCACAGCAACTACCACCACAACTCGCATGCGCATACGCACGTGAAGAAGCGCGCGGCCGCCACAGTGACGCAACGTGACCGAACCGTCGTGGTCTTCGACTGGGATGACACGCTGTGCCCGAGCTCCTGGCTCCACGCGCAAGACTTGCTCCCCAAGTTTCGCGGCCAGCAGATCCACTTGAACAAAGAACAGCAACAGATCCTCCGGTTAATCGCCGACAACGTGTCGCGCATGCTTTCAAAGGCCGTGTCCTATGGCCCGGTATTCGTGGTGACCGCCGCCGAGTACGGTTGGGTCGAGCTCTCCTGCTCGCTCTACCTCCCAGGAGTACAGGCGTTGCTCGAGATGGCCGACATCCACATCGTGTCGGCACGCAGCTGGTACGAGCAGACGTTTGGCGTCGGCGGCGACTCGGGCTCCTGGAAGCAAGAGGTGATGCAGTTGATTGCACGAAAGTGCTTCGGCAGTCACGGCATCAGCGCGGACGACGAGTGTCCACCAGAATCCTATTTCAACTTTGTCTCGGTCGGTGACTCCATGGCCGAGCGTGACGCCTGCCACTCGGCGGTGGACCAAGTGCCATTCACGTTCGCCAAGACACTCAAATTCGTGGAGCACCCAACCACCGAGGAGATCGTCCAGCAAGTGGAGCTGGCCCACGACTCGTTCGAGCAAATGTGCGGGTGGGAAAGCAACCTCGACCTGCGACTGACCCGCGCCCAGCTCGCAGAGCTTCGGTGGTGTGGACCAAACTGAACTCGCCATGAATAGTTGCTAGATAGAATCCGCCGTGAACACGGGGCTTTTGTACTCTATAGTTTTGCATTGGAGCCCAATAGATTGAATACTTGTGCCCGCAACACATAATGAACATACTTCACTCTTGCCATCTCCTGCAGTAGTAACGTTAATAGAAGTAATAGATGGATACTACTACGTAGTAGCTGTCTTCGTCTTCACGGAGCGGCCTCTGCCTTCGATTCAAGTGAGGGTACTACTACGTAGGCAACGCAGTCGAATGCTTTCAACATCACACAATATATTACCAGCACCTCGGTTCTAATCCTACACCAAGAATGGAGTCGTGACAAGAGGTCCATAATCACCGGTCTTCGCCCGCGCTTCGAGCAGCTTTCGAGTCGGGCTTGAGGATCATAAAGTGCAGCTCGCACGTCGATGTCTCCGAGTGGTTTTTTAAATAGTAGGCGTTCTTCGCGGGGATGTAGAACTCGTCGTTCGGGTTCAGCACGAACCTGGTCGCCGTCTTTGGGTCGAAGAAACCGTCTTGTGCTGGCCCAAGCGCGACCTCGAGTGCCTGCGGTTGGCCACCCATCACGAAGAAGACTTGAACGGCATCGCCCACGCTCTCCGCCTCCTTCGCCGCGCCAGGCGGAAGTCCGAGACGACCAGAGATCCATCGTGAGGATGGAGTCCCGTTGCGCAGGTTGAAGCTCTGTCCTGCATAGCCTGGCTCCTGGCCATCCACACCGGGCAGTTCTCGGTGTTCGATCTCTTCCGCGCGGCAAATCACGTTCATCTTGTTCATGGCTCCAACCGAAGTGTCCCACAGATCGGCCCACTCTCCATCCTCGTACTTGTGATCCTAGGATATGCCGAGTGAAATTATGAGTCACGTCGTCACAGCACAAAGTGCCCATGGATGACGCAATCTCACCTTGGGTAATTGATCACGAGGGAACAGCTTCTGGTGCTTTGAGCGGCTCGCCACCCGCGGCTTGGTTTGCGGTCGAGGCTTCTTCTGAGGAGTCTTCGTTCCAACGCGTTCAATCGTGCGAACCGTTGGAATCACCAACCCGACACCAGATTGGCGTCGCTCATACACGTAGTGCTCGCCCTTGTACCACGCGAGAGGCTTGAAACGCTTGCGATTGGACCGGCGCAGGCCACCCGAACTACCGTCTTTGCCGATGTCGCGCAGAACGTCCTCAGCAAAGGAAAGATCGTTGAGCCGACTCGAGTTGTAGTTCCTGTCCATCCCGTAGTCACTGTCGTTCTCGTCAGTTGCGTAGCCGCTCTTGTCCATGACCGATCCGTCGTCATCGGTTTGCTCTGCAACGAATGAGTACTCACTGCCTGGACTGGACTTGTACGTTCGTGACTTCTTCTTCTTCGGGGTCGTGAAGTCCTTCTTCGACGCAGGCGCCTTTTTCTCTTTCTTTGGTCGCTTCGTGATGTGATCGCCATCCCACGCATCGTCATCCTTCTTCGATTTGAACAGCTGCACGCGGATGTTGGGCGAGTCTGACGATCCGTTCTCTGAGAATGGGTCAATCGAACGCAGGTTCTTCTCACTGGCATTGGACAGCGGTGTGAGAACGGCGTCGTGGATGCTGAACGGTGAGTCCACATTGTCATTGTCGAAGCCACCAACGTCCGCACCGAACGAATCACGAGTATCACGGCGAGAACTCTTCTTCGGTGGGATCTTCTCATCTCGACTTCGCTGGGATGGCTTGTCTAATGCCATGGCTGGCGGTGAACTGTTGCTTGACGGCTTCTTTGCCGTGCGCACGGGCGAACTTGGCTCTCCAAACGACATGTCGAAGTCGCCACCAAAGTCTGGGCTGGCTGGCTCCTCAAATTCTCGTCGACGCTCCGTCACCTCATGACGCACCTCCTTCTCGCTCGTGCGTCCAGCTGACGTCACAAAATCCTTTTCCTTGCTTGGCTTGGGTACAGTGATAGATGGTGGGGCCTTTTTGATCGGCTCGCTCTCGAACGCGCTACGTATGCTCGTTGGTGATTCCAGCTCCATCGTATCTTGAATCTGCTCCGTGTCACTCTCGTCCGTCGCCCCCTGTATGCCCGACATGCTCGTGTCCAAAGCACTCGTCGATAGGTCACCAGTAGACAGCATTCCCTCCGATAGCAAGCTCGCTGCACACAGTATGAAAATGGTCAGCACAGAATCACCCATTCCCAGACAAACATGATGAGGCGACGTACAGTCCTCTCCTTCGGTATCGTTCTGGTCAGCGCTTGGGTCCTCGTCCGCCCAAAAGTCGTCAATGTCTTCAAAGCCTTCGGCGTCCTTGCGCACATCAGTGCGAACCACCACGCTTGACCGCGAAGACAGCGTGAGGTCTGGCTCGTCCTGCGAGTCAATCATTCACTCCCGAATGAGAAAAGCACCACACACATGCAGGGCAAAGCGCAACGATCAACATACCTGCGATGCCATATACTCTTTCAGTCGGTTTAGGTCCACTTCCGCGCGCGCATTCAGCACTCTGTGAACAGGAGCGACCACGACAACACGCCAAGTCAGTTGGCCCATCGGCGTATCTGGGTGTCTTCATTTTGATCCTACACGTACCGCATTCGAGGCATGAGCTTGGCGAGATCGTCTGTCTCCTATGCATCAATCCACACACGCGATGCGTGAGTCACAGGCGCGCTAAAGTACGGCGAAGTGGGTCGCGCAAGCGTACCATTTTCCCCGCTCGCTGAGAGTTCCGCGGTTTGGTGATTCAAAGTCACTGCAGCCTGCCACAGTTCCGCGGGAATGTGAGGGAGCCTCTATTTCAGGAGCCTTCAAAATTCAAAAAGGTTGTGAAATTTGATATTTACGCAATTCATGGTTATTGGAGTTTAGAGGTAGATAGCGCTTCAACTTGGATTGGGGCGAGCTGATGACCAAGCTGATTGACTGTGAGCTTGTTGCTTCCTGCCCACTTGAATACAGTGCACAGTAGTGATGAAACGAAGCAGGTGAGAGTGGACCATGCTTTGTTGCGCGTGAGTGCATCTGATTAAGCTAAGGTATCGTGAAGTGGGTGGGGGAGTGATCAAACGAGCAAGCATTCCGTGTCGGAACGTCGAGATGAGCACGATTGAAGCTAACGTTTCAGTAATACGCTCACGACAATGCATCCCGGTGTGACGCGCAAACGTTGGCACCGTGCTGGCCAGGTTGGTGACGATGCATCGTAACGTTGTTGAAGAGATCAGGAAGCGAGTGTTGGTCACGGTGCCTCTTCACAATCGTAGATGCTTACCACGGTCGCCGTCTTCCACCGAACTTGCGCCTCGCCTTCCACACTCTCGCTCTCGGTGGTTACCTTGCTTCAATAGGTCGGACCGTGAGCGTGACCAACATCTCGTGAATCTGATTTACGATCATCGAGCAGTTTCGGGGCCAGGTGGCCAGCCTGGCCAGGTGCAAGTGTATCCGTGGCCAAGGTGCGTCGCGTTCCCACAGACTTCTCTCTGCGTTCTGATATCGGCTCCTTCGCATGATTTTGTGATGATATGACCGACACTATCAGTGATCCGTGCTCGTTTAGGCACACACCGCCAGCTTCTCTACCCAGCTCATTCAGAGTGATTCTTCCGTGGGCTCATTTAGGTACTGCATTGCAGCTTTGCATCTGGTGATCAAGTCTCCTGCCTCGTGGGATCCCTAGTAGACTCAGCTGTCCTTCGCGATACCGGTACGCGTTGCCATCGTATATCGCGTAGGCTTCATTCTTCTTGTTTCCAAGCCTCCATCACATGATGGCTCGGTTGATTCTGCTATCGTGCCTACTCGCCTCGGCGCTTCATCAGTGCGGGGCCACCAACCCGAGCGATACCACCCGAGTCAGCTTCTTCCATGCGTTTTCCGATTCTAAGACGATCATGGAGACACTCGTGAGTCAAGAAAGCGCGATGGTCGAGTCGCAGAACGATGTGATCATCGTCACGACCCCAGGCACAGCATCTAGCAGCACGGGGAGCTTGATCAACCTCAAGACCAACTACACCATCACAGACACGAAGCAAGTCGCGTTCATGACTTCCAAGTGGAAGCTCGCCCAGGAGAACTCGATGTCGTCGTCAACGTGGACTCGTCTCGAGTCTCTTGACAAGCAAACTGCACCTGACGTGTGTGCCATCGTCGTGCCAGATGTGTCAGACAAATCATCTCGACTCGTTGAAGCACTTGAACAGGCAAAGAGCTTTTGCGGTTCAGCAGACTTCATCATCTTCGGCACAACAGCGCCACTGAGTGACGAAATGAAGGATTACGTGGTCGGGAAGAGCGCACTCAATGACCAGTACAATCCCTTGAAGTTAAGCGAGTCCGAAATGTTCGGTCGACTGGCCCAGAGCAGTCAAATGAACATCTCTGCTGCAGTCAATCGACTCTTCGTTGGTACCTCTGACTCCAAGTGCCTCGAGAATTCGGTGGGAGCCACGCTCGACGCCGGGGCCTACACTGACATGAGCATGTCGGTGTGCATCGGATCGGGGTGCACCACCTGTGCAACGGAACCTGAAGGCTCAGATCCCAGCGACGCCAACAAAGAAGATGAGCTGGAGCCACGTAGGTGACCTTGTTGAGATTACTGTGGTTCTTGGTGTGTTCGACTCACAACGTTGATGTGGGTTGCGTAGGATCCTCAGGCAAGGGAGGACTGATCGTGGTGCTTTCGTGCGGTTCATTCATTCTCGGGTGTGGCGCCGTCTTCTATGTGCTCTTCCGCAAAGATTTCTTCACACCGAGCGAATCGACCAAGCAGGAAAAGGACTTGGCGACGAACCTCGCCTACGTCTTGCGCGTGTAAACCAAATCTCCATCTCGATGTCAGTCCGTGAAGCCTTCTCTGCATGTTCATCCTAGTACAGAGTAGTAATGACCTGATGTATGTAAAGTTGAGTTGACAAAGAGTTGATGTGTCTTGTGATTGGATTGTTCAACGGGTGTTGAGCGATTTACAGGTGGTTCTGCTGCATCCACAAGAAGAACGACGCACTGGCCAGACCCACGGAGCAGTTGACGCGGTCCAGGTCGTGGCCTCCTTCCACCAGCCCCCAGTTACCAATCTGGAACTCTTCTTCCACACGCGAAATGTCCATCGCCTATGACACCAAGTATTCATGAGAGATGCTCGAATGGTGACGACGGTTCAAAGCAAGTACCCTACCTCCTTGGCCGTAATGTGGCGCTTGAAGAGTGCCCACGCAGCGATCAGCGACTTGCAATCCTTGGTGATCGCACGCAGTGGCACAAGCTCAAATTCACTCAACTGGACCAGCACCATCAATGATGTTAGCACGATGGGTGGTACAACACAGACGTATCCCCACGCCCTCACCTTCATCATTTCCTCACGGATGCCCTCCACGATCGACTCATCGTGCGTCAGGCGACCGATCGAGCCGTGTGCAACATCGAGCTCTCCTTCAAACTGTTCGACAAACCACTTGCGAAGTGGCTCCCACTTCTTCTGTTGCAAGCTTGAGAGCGAGGCATTCTGCTCGGCGGTAAGCTGATAGCACATAGTGTCCGAGTGCAGGTAGTGCAACATCTCATCCACCAACTCCTGCTTGCTTGAGTTCTTGTTGAGATCGATCGCAGTGGATGCCAACGTCATGATCGGCATGAGCTGCGGCTTGAGCTGGCCTTGCTGCGAGTCCCATTCTTCAGCGACGGCGACAGCCATCGACTTGATCCGGAGATGCAGCGGTGTGCGCATCGGCGTCTTGACAGCCTTTCCATCCAACGTAATGGCATACAGCGGGCGGCCGTCGTCTTCAACATCCACGATGCCGACCTTCTTGTAGAAGCGCTGAACACCAGTGATCTTGTTGCCTTTGTACAACGAAACTTAGGATACATTGTGTCAATTATGTGAGCAGCGGGAAACGCTTACCTGCAATACCTCCCGATCCGACAGGAGCAGAGAACGCGCGGCACTGCAGCGCGAGCAAACGGCGCGCTGGTGCGTCACGCACCATCGTCTTCGTGGCCGCCGACGCGATCATTTTGCAGACGATGGCCAACACCACACCCATGCAGGTCAAGCTGAGCTCTCTATTAAGGCTATCCACAGTAATATTCGGGAACCGAGTGAATTCGATAAAGTACGATTTCCCCGAAGTGACATCAATCCCTCGAACTCGATTCCTTGGCATCCACCCTAAGATGGCGTCGAACCCGCAGCACGTTGTGGACACGGAGGACGCCGCGGAGTTGAATCTCGGCGACGACTTTCGCCACGAGACGTGTCTCTCAAATGCCGAAGTCGCTGTGATTCTCGAGAAGCAAAAAGTCGACTACGAGAACCAAGAGAAGCAGCTCACTGGGTCCGTGGCCTTCCAATCGTGTGGGTTGGTATATCGACACACTTACCTCTGTATTTGCCTGCAGCGTATTCCAGAAGACATACTCTTACGTGCAGCGCTTTAGCGGCACCAAGGATCCTGTCGCTAACCAGGCATCCGTGACGGAGCTGCGCGAGTGCGTGTAGCTTAATGCTGGTGTCAAGCTGTCGTCGTTCTCACAGCTCCTTTCTTGTGTTACTGTTGTCAGAGCCCTGATGTCGCTGATCTTTCAGCGCGATGGAGGCGACGTGCGTCTTGAAGAGTTCGAGATCGCCTGTCTCTCTAATTTAAATCCGGAAGAGGTGGAGGAGTCGGTGGCGCTCATCCCGAGTCTGCAGAAGCGATTCGCCGAGGATGAGATCGAAGAGATCCTTGGCATCGTCTCGCGAACAGCCGCCCGCATGTACGGATAGAGCGGCGGCGTTGGTCAGCGACGACTGCTTGCTGTGGGTGGTGACGTCGTACAAGCCAATGATACCAATGAACGCCCTCATATTACACGGTGATGTTTTCCGTTTTGGGTGTTCCGTTCAGCAGCTAGGTGGTACCGGTACAGGCGTCGTATGCAGGACTTACCGCCGCGCCTGTCAGCTGTGGAGTCGGGCCTCCGTACTTGCTTCCCCTGTTGTAGATGTGGAGCAACTCGTTCATCTTGATTGGTACTGCGCCTGTGTGTTGGTGTTGCGTCAGACGTAAGCTTGGCGTTATTTGACGCTTCCTGCCTGACTGGGGGCTTGGAGCTGGCTCTTGGGCCTTGGTTCCTCAACTTCCAGGTCACGCCTTCGCATAGACGACGGAATGTACATAATGTATTCTTCTTTGTTCAGGAAAAGTGCCTTCTCTTCTCTCTGTGTGCTTCTTGGCTTGTGCCGCTCGGTATGGCTCAACCAGGAAACCCGCTCGATCGTTGGTAAGCACCTACTTGAATGCAATCAGTCCGCGTCTTGAGACTCAAGTTGGAGGCGGAAGTGCACGACTTCCTGGTCCCATGGTGAATCAGTTAGTCACGATCCTCGTCCTCGATGCGGCGGCGAGGAGATCCCGACGGCGAGCGCTTGTCGCGGCGAGGCGAGTACGAGCGGTCACGGTCGTCCTTGCCGCGAGCTGGCGAGCGCG
>JAADXF010000210.1:0-29959 GCA_023337575.1 Pythium chondricola | reverse complement strand
TGGGCGGTGCGCATGAGGAACACGGAGAGGTGCAGTGCCGTGAGCAGGAAAACCAGGCGCGTGCAGAAGAGCGCGAGCTTGACGCCGTTCTTGCCCGCGAAGAGAATGGACCGCTGGGCCTCGCGCAACTGGCCTTCGGTCATGTCGAAGCCACCGTTTGCGAGCGTGTCCAAGTAGGGTGGGGCAAAGTCGTGCTCAGTCGTCTCGGCACCATCCAGGATCCACGTCTTCTCGTTCGAGTCGTAGAGCGGTAGCTGGTGGTTGGCGCGCCACTCGTTCTTGCGACGCAATCGCTCGGCGTCCTTCTCCAGTCGCGGCGGCGTGAGCTGGCGACGCATGCCACGGATCATCGAGTACACCAGTTCATTCAAGAGAATGAGCGAGAGCCCGGCGACCAGCAGCACAACCATTTCACCGTCCGGGCCGACGCTCCAGCAGAGCACGAGCAGCAATAGCAGGAACGCCTCCAGCGCGACCCACGTGGGCAGGTCGATCTCGATTAATCGCGCCATCACTTCGCCCGAGATCAGACTCAGGTACTCGTTGAACGGGAACCGCACGTCGGCGTTGACCTGGAACTCTCTGGCCATCGTGATGGCCATGTCCGGGTTCGTATGGTTGCTGCGCGCATCCACGAACCGCCGGCGCAGCGCCAGGTACACCATCTCGCGCTTGCACTTGCGTGCGGCCCAGAAGCGAGAGAGCGACAGCTTGTCACGCCAGGTACGTGGTGGTTCCGTGGCCAGCACGTACTCGGTGACCACCGCCGGGACGTCGTTGCAGCTGCGCTCGAACTCGCGCCACTCGTCTTGCACCAATGTACCCAGCCGCAGCAGGCCAACACAGAGCACCAAGAAGATGATGATGAACAAGAAGAGACCCATGTGCAAGCTCTCGATGGTCTCTTGGAGCTCTCCTGGCTCGCCCAGAAACCGCGCCGAGATGGACGAGAGCACGTCGAGCTTGGTCACGATGAAGAGCACGAGTCCGATGAACCCGAGCGTCGTGAGCTCGCTGAAAATGGTGTTGACGAACGGCATGTTCATCTCGTCCGTGCTCTCCTTGAGCAGCTCCGTGACCTGTTCAAAGAGAATCGACACGCCCACGAGGCACGTGAGCACCACGGCAGCGACGGTCGCCGGGCTCAAGTCGCCCTCCGCTTCGCCTTCGCCTTCTCCGTCGCCATTGGTCTCTGGGTGCGACCGAAGCTCGCCAGTCTTTTCACGGGGGTGATCTGGTGGTGGTGGGGGGGGATGGATTCACAGTCAGTCAGTGGGCTTGCGTGCTTGGCTGATTGATTTTTTTTTTAAAAAACATCAATTTTAATTGATTGATTGAGTACCTTGCGCGAATGCGATCGCAGCGTACACGACCAGCAGCGAGAGACACTGGACTAGCACGTGGCGACGGCGCACGGCGCTGCCCATGGCTCTGGCCTTCATGACCGATGGCACTGTATGTGTTGAGAGACCGCGGCGGAATGCCGAATGCCGTTGGGTCCACCCCTAGAAAAGATTTATCGAAATCACGCGACCATTCGTGACATGTCACTGATTCCTAATAACTCATTCCCCGCAGATCAGTGCCATGCAAGACCACGAATAGTAATTGATCAAATCATAACCGTATCTTTCCGTAATTTCGAACAGATGTATCCATCCACCGAATCACAACACCGGGTACACCGACTTGGGGCCGACCACGCCGCACGTACCAGCGCCGGCGACGCCACCCTTCAAGCGGATGTAGCCCTCCTCGCCCCAGGTCGTTCCCCACGAGTTGCGGATCTTGAAGAACGGTGTCGCCGAGCCCGAGCCGCCGAAGCCGACCACCACCACGGCGTGGTCCAGCTGCGAGCTCACACAGGTCGAGACGACGCCCGACTTGTACTGCTTCCACGTGCGGTTCCCGGCCGCGACGCCCACAGCGACAGGCGTCTTGGCCACGGCCGCAAGCAGACCGCTCTCGGACTGAGGCACGTTCGCGACCTCCTGGATCATGACCGCGAGGCCACCGCACTCGCTCTGGCACTGACCCGACGCGCCCGACTGGCCCGAGGTGTACGGGTACTCGGACTCGCTGCAGATCTTGCCTTCCTTCTGCACGTAGTTGAGACCGTCACCAGGGAAGCCGCCTTCACAGCCGTGAGACACCGCGTCACAGCTCGTGAGCTGCTGCTCTGAGAACGTGGTCAGCGTTTTGCCCATGAGACAGTAGGCACTCTCCAGCACAGCGACGGAGGCGAACGCCCAGCACGAACCACACTGGCCTTGGTTCTTGATGGGCGTGACACAGCCCGACGCGGTCCAGTCCACCTCTTGAGCCAACACCGGGATGCCGTCCACAGCGGTTGTCGCCGAAGCAGCACCCCGGAAGGCGGTGTTGTTGCTACGGTACGACTTGCTGACGTACGCCGCGAACTCGTTGTCCGTCATCAGCGTGAAGGGCGAGTCGATGGAGAACCACGCGTCCGGGTTCTCACGCTGCACGTCCTCGATGAGGAGCTTGGTGAGAAAGAGACGACGCACTTGGTCTTCCTGCACTTGCTCGTCGCTCATGACGCCAACCGTGGGCTTGAGAATGAAGCCATGCTGCTGCGCGAACTGGCCGGCCTCGCTCTGCTTCCACGCTTCCAGCTCCTGTTGCAGCGTCGACTTCTCCGCCAGGTAGCGGGGCATGTCGGTGTGCTTGATCGTCGACGCGGACGAAAGCTGAGCAGTCATCAACGCGATGGCGGCCAAGGCCAGTGCGGACGAGGACGAGCACTTCATGGATGAGAGAGTGGACTGGTAGGTAGGAGTGGCTGGTGTGGCGGACGACGCAAATGCTAGAATGAGCTCAGCAGTTTGCTGCTTCATGAGGTGATCAGGTGCTAGCACTTGACCGCCTCCAGTTCACGACACAGTCTTCCATCCTCGCTGAGTCCGTGTCCATCCTGTTTCGTCGCACGCGTACCCAGCACTGACAGCAGATCGTCACGCGAGGTAGTTCTCGACACAGAACCGATCGATCGTCACGCGGATGCGCCGCTGCGCGTCACTCTTGCCCACGTGGGGCTCACACAGCCTTCGCATCTCCACAGGATCATCCTTGCGTACATTCGGACTGGCATAGAACGCTTCCTTCGTGCAGCGGTGCACCACGCACGTCGCACGCACGTCGTCCAACGCGACGGCGACGATGTGGCTCTGATCCAGCACGACAGCGTACACGTCTTTGATCTCCCCGCTTGATGGCACCCGCAGCGGACGGTACACGTGGCCAATGGCCCAGTTGATTCCATTGGCGTCACGGCACAGTGTGAGTACCCGTAGGCATACCAACACGTCGGTGGGGTCCTGGAAAAACTGTCGACGCTTGGCCTTCCTGGCTAGCTCCTGGCGTAGCATTCGCTTGGACCGCTGGGCGTCGTCTTCGTCCAGCGCCACCACGTCCTGCGCTCGAACTACAGGGCAGAACGTAAGGTCGTCGACGCTAAACACCACGTAGCCCTCCATGGTCGAACCGTCTCGTTCCAGTATCGCTTCGTCTTCCTCTTCTTCCACTTCCTCTCGGCACTGGGAAGCAGCGCTTCGTCGACGTCCAGGTACTGCGACCGATCGGTACGTCCTACAAGGCAGCACCAGCCGCCGCCGCTGGAGAAAGCACTCGCGGCAGCGCTCGAGATCAGGTCGAACCTTTGCGTGGGTCTCACAGTATACGGCATCGCTTCCGTGCCACGCAGCATTGGAGGCGAACCCTGGGATCTTGTCTCGCAGATTCACACGGCAGATTGAGTATGCGCCGAGCCAGATGACGGACTGGAGCTCCTCATCAGTACGTAGGGCGGTAGCTGCTGGAGTGCTCTGGTTCGCCCCCGTAAGAGACGTAGTCGGTTGGCTGGGACTGCGACTCGCCACCGCCTCGGTTTCTCCGTGGGCCTGAAGCACATGACGCTGTAGCTCACGACGCGTGCGGAACTGGAGCTTGCTGTTGCTGCTGCAATCGGAATGTGAGCAGCGAAAGTAGCCGACCGACGGCGCGAATGACCTGTGGAGCTCCTGGTTCCACGGACTCTGTGGTGGCCAGTAGGCGTGCATGTACTGGTCCATCAAGGGCGTCGCACTGGCGAGACGCCGCTGGTCTAAGTGGACCCCTTCCTGGTGGAGACGCGCCGCTTCATGTGAGGAAAAGAACCGACCGCACGCTGGAAACCCACACACGAATGATCGCACGTGGCGTGTGGTGACTTCGATGATCTTTTCTCGGTGGCGCTCGCGCGGCAGCGTCTTGAGCTCGTAGATACGACGGTGAAGGTCTTGTGCGGTGGATGGTGTGGTTGCTGCGAATGCCTGGACCGCCAGGTCGTCCCGTACGACAGCGCCAGCCTTGCCAGTACTGTCTTCAGAGGCTGGCACAACAGGCGTTGTGTGTAGTCGCGGGTCTGCAGGCCTTTCAATGGCGTCATCCTCTTTGACGTTGGCACTCGGCTCATGGAGGAATCCGAGCGAGTTCATCCTCTGCTCGATATCAGCGGCGCGAGCTGGCATCGGAACCACAGGCTTCTCCATCGTCAACGCGGGTGAAGTGGTGGTGAAGCCAAACTCCTTGTAGAAGGCCACGAGACTGGGTGTGAGTGGCTGCGTGGACGCCGCCCGTGACGGTGGCTTGGCGGGTGATGATGATGGTACGCCCTCTCGCGTCCCGTGGCGCACGTGGTCCACAACTTGAAGCCACTTGATCCGCACCAGCGCGACGTTCTGGAAGACGAAATTGACGAAATCGCGATGGTCCACGAGCAGATCCGTGAGTGGATTCTCATCACGCAGCCTGTCCACGATAGCGTCTACCGTAGGCAGTCGAATGCACTCATCCTTGTCTTTGTCGTGCTGTTCGTCGCTGCTGTCTGTGGGAGCGTACCGCCGTCGCTGGCTCTCTGTGATCTCGCTCTTGAGCTGGTCGATAGCACGCTTGATCAGAACCCCCATGGACGGACGGCGTGGTTTGGGCGGCGCCTCGCCCACGCCAAACGCTGTCAGTGGTCGCACGCGGGCCAGAGGGACGTGTTTCTCATTGTACACGCGCACGCCTCGAACAGATACAATGCTGGCGAGGTACTCCACATCCAGCGTTGCATCGTTGTGCTGATGGCCAGTGTTCGCATGCACAGCCAGCACACGCGCCTTGTGGAATCGCTGGGTGGCCCGGCGCATCGTGGATGCCACCAGCACCACGCTGCCCACGGGGTACAGCGCGTGCGAAATGGCGATCGCCTTGCCACGAACCGATTCTTCCTGTTCGTGAGCTGCTCGCTTTCGCTGCCGCTTGTGTTCATGGTGGTCGGTATCGACTGGCTGGACAGCATCTGCTCTCTGCTGTCGTGCTCGCTCTCGCTGCCACTGCTGCTCACGCGCTAGATTCCACGCGCGCTTCCCGTCTCGGTCCTGGATGAGTTCGAGGATGCTCTGGTACTTGTACGCAAAGCCTCTGTCCGGCTTGACGCCGCGCTGGATCGGCAGCATGTGCATCTGTTGGTCATGGTGGTACTTTTGCGAGGGCAACAGGAACCCGTACCGCTCGTGGCCTAGCGTCATCGAGTCGCCACTCTCCAGTGTCGCACCATCCAGCTGCAGCCACTCCCATCGCTTGAGCATCGCCACCCAGCGCATGTTGGCGGCCATGCGTCCCACGAAGCCGCGGTACACTCGCTGGATATTGACTACGCCACACTGCATGCGGATGCGTCGACTCGGGAACGCGTACGATCTGGAGGGCTGGTGCAGGACGATCGCCTTGCCGTACTCGAAACCGGACCGAGGATTCATGCTGCTTGTCACCCATAGCACGCCAGGGTCATCCTTCCACATGTTACGTGTGAGCCAGCCACGCACGCGGGCTTGGATGGCCTGGGCACTCGAGTAACGAAGCTTGAGCCGCTTGTAGTTCTGGTGGCGACGGAACGCGTGCTGCACTTTGATGGTGGCCAGTAAGAGATGCAGACGCTCGTAGGCGAGCCGCGCCTGCACCGCCTTGCGGTGGCGCCATCGCGCGACGTGGCCTCGCAGCACACGACGCGCGCGTAGCCGTCGAAACGTGAGCAGGCGCACCTGTAGCTCGGCGTAATTGGTGTCGGCTTGCTTCTGAAGGTACGCCATGTACGCCACCTCTTCACGCATGGCCCAGGCAAGGCACCGCTGACGGTAGGCGCGGTAGTTGTGCTGGATTCGCTTTGCAGCACGCAGACGTCGACAGTACTTGCGGGTCAGGGCGCCTCGAATAACGCGCTGGATCGTGGGCACTGCGGTGCGCAGCGCGTCGGACTCTTGAGCGAATGCGACACGTCCTAGATACCCACGCGCGATGCGTTGGATCGATCGACAGGCAGCCAAGCGCCGCACGGCCTCCCGTTCCCAGTGCATCGCTCGCACTCGGCGTCGCGCGCGGTTGCCGCGGTGGATGCACTGGATACGAGTGGCCACGACTGCTGCGCGTCGGTGGAACTGCAGATGCCACAGTGCATCTTTAAGCAGTGCTGACAATGGGTTTGGGTGGTTGATCACTGCTGTGATTGCCGGACCGACGAGTGCCGTGACTGTCGCGTGAAGACGGCATTGGACGCGTGCGTACTGGTGAAGAAGGCGCTGCCATGTTGAGGTGAGAGACGGCGTTGCTGGCTTGACGACGACGGCCAGGTCGTCTGCCATGGTGAATGGTTGGTCCCCACTTGGTGGCGGAGTCTTCGGTGCCAGAGGATGGCGCGTTGGAGTCCGTGTGCGACGATCGCGACGACATTCGATGACACCGGGCACTTCGAACTCGGAGTCGGCAAAGACGAACGTGGCGCGCGTCTCGAACGGCAGTGTGGCGAGCTGTGCTTCGACGTGGTTGCGGCACATGCCCAGTGTGTTCTTGCGGTCGGCTAATGGTGGACACGCGGCTCCTTTCTTCCCACCGTACTCGTGAATACACCTCGGGGCGTGGAAGCCGCAGAAAGGAAGGAAGGCCCCGCGCAGCGTCGGGTGCATGAGCACGTTGTTGCGGCACCGCCACACGAAGGCACTCTCACTGTGCTCTTTCTCCCAGCGACAAACGCTCTGGGCCATGAGCTGGCGAGAGAGGCCACCGCCGGCGTCCTTGTCTGAAGATTTGCCACGCAGCCCTCGGCGTCGGAGGAGCGACTGGCGCAGCGCATCTCGCTTGAGATCCACCTCGGTGGCACCGGGTATGCGTGTCGATGGAAGTCGCGGTGGTATCTTCTGCAGCGTGCCACGATCCTTGAGTGCGGTGGCTTCGTAACAAGTGAGGCACATGCCGTACTCGTTGGCGATCTCAATCACGCGGCTGTGCTCGATGGGGTGGTCCGCGTGCACGCATTCCCGTGCATGCCAGAGGCAGAAGCGGCGAGCAGGAGCCTTGGCATCAGGTGGATCCGGTGACGATTCCTGCTGTCTATGGCGTGACTTGTCCGGTGGCGGCTCGTTCTTGCAGCAGTACTGCTTGCCGCCAATGCGCTCGCGCCAGGCACACTGGTTGCCATCGATCTGTTGAGACGACGCCGATGTGCTGGATGAAATCAGTGATGCGTGCAGCTCGGTGGCCATCACGGCGTCGAGATCAGTGGCGAAGCGTGACTGCAGCTCCTGCGTTGGCGGGCGGTCTTTCTCCACGCGCTGCTTGACCGCCGCGAGCGTTGCGTTGGTATCGCTTGCCTTCCATCGCCACTTGCCGTCCTGTTCCGCTTCTTTCTTGATCGCGTTCCACTCGGAGAGCGTGTACTCATCTTCACCGTAGGCTTCGAGGGCGTCGCGCAGCAATCGTTTGCCCTTGGTCTTGGCTCGCGCCGCGGCGATTGCTGTCGACATGGGAGGCTATTGCATTCTCGATCGGTTCTGCAAGCGTCGGTCAGTTAAAAATGGCTACAGGACCGCGTCGGTTCACGGGTCGCCGGTGTACTTAGTATTGAATAGATCGATTCCTTCCCTACCCGATGCGTCGCACGGCGCCGGCAGCGCCGTCAAAGCAAAAGTAGTTGCAGATCGGTTCGTCCTTTTGCGAGATCGCCTTGATCACTTCCTGGCCCAAGATACCCGCGACGATTGCGCACACTGGCACGAGATCCACCTCGGCGACGCTGAGCAAAGATGCGAGGTCGTGCTCCGAGAAGAACGCGGCGGGCAGGCCCTGCGCCTCCAGCTGCGCGCGTGCAAACGACACAAACTTGTCGGCGTGTTCTGCAGCATTGACCACACTTGCGACGCCACACAACGAGCGGTAGTTCTGGAGCACTAATGGGGGGAGGGGTCATACACATCCATGTTAGTGTGGCGCCTTGTGGGTACGCAGGCGTCGATCGTACGCACACTGGTGCTTGACGAAGACGATGGGGATCTGAGGTCCTCGCTTGCGTGCGCTCTGCAGACTGCTCCACTGCACGCTCTCGGCGGTGGCGAGCGACGGGAACTCGACCGTGATCGGGTCGGCCGGGGCTGGCGTGTCGCCCACGGGGCTGCGGCGGTACGTGTGGCGGCCGAGATCGGAGAACACGATGCCGTCAAAGCCGAACGTGCGCGCAGTGAAGAAGGCGATGCCGTTGGCGCGGCAGGTGGCGTTGAATCGGCGCTATGCAGGGCCACACGGGTCGATGGTTACCCGTTGGTTCACTGTGGTTAACTCCCTCAAGTATTTTCACTCATATCATACCTCGGTGGCTTGGGTGGCGCCAATGAGGCACACGATGGTAAACTTGTTGATGAATGCGTCGTCCAGCTCCTCGAGTGGCCGCGTCTCGCTCTCGGCGCGCACCAGCGGGTTCAGGTCGCGCACTTTGGCCAGACACGCCTCCGCTTTCTATGGGACACAGTCGTCATGAGATCATTCCACAGCAGAACGGTCTTACCGATATAGACACGCACATTGTGATTGAGGTCCTCGTGCGTGAAGAAGAACTGTGTCGCCACCGTGTCCTCGGAGACGGCGGACGTATCGTGGACGGTGACGTTCATGCCGGAAAGCACAAGGTTCTTGACGAGCTCCGAGCCGAGCGCCGAGAGCCCGCTGACCAGCACGTGCGAGTTTTGGAGCCGCTTCTGGGCCTCCACGCCCCACAGACGCATCTGTCGGTCGTAAACCGCGGCTTCCGCGGCGCTGAAGGTCGCTTCCTCGGGTGTCATCGTCATCTCCGAGCGTTGTTTCCTTTGGAGGGGCGATTTCTTGTGTTTTCGCGCCAAATGTAGTGTGGCCCACATACTCATTTCGTACTTATATGAGAATAGTTAACTTAACCTGAGTTAACCTGATGACGTCGAAGTCCCATCGGCGATGGGTCTACTGTACTACAGTATTTGGCCGAGGGGCCATCGCACGTCAAAACGAAACGTAGGATAGAGGAAGAGATGCTTTGGACGCTGCCGTGGATTGCCGCCACGATCGCCGCTGTAGTGGTGCTGCTGTACGTGGTCTTCGGCCCGGGTGTCGACCGCCATAACTCGCGTGCGTCTTTCCCGCTGCGTGAGGTGGAGAAGAAGTTCTTGGAGGAGCATGTAGCTGGTGGCAAGGAGGAAACCGGGTACCTCCATCGTCGGCGACCGCGCAACCAAACTGCACGCATTTTCTACCGCTACTGGCACCCAAGACACGTGGGCGAAGATCCGACCGCCAGCAGGGCCAAGGGCGTTGTCGTCGTGCTCCACGGCCTCAACTCGCACAGCGCGCGCAACAATACATTCATGGTGGAACTGTTGCAGAGTGGGTTTGTCATCGCCGGTATCGATCACGAGGGATTCGGGCGTAGTGATGGACGCCACGGTTATTTTGAAAGCGTCGAGCATGTCGTGGACGACGCGATTGAGCTGATCAAGCAAACGCGTGAGAAGTACAAGGGTCGCAAGGTGTTTCTCCACGGCGGGTGAGTGTGTGGTAGTATGCAGCGTTCGCATTGATACAGTGTATTATTATACTACTGTACACTGACAATGGCTCTGCGTCTACAGGTCACTGGGTGGTTTAATGGTGCTGTATCTGTTGCTCAAGGCCGAGAAGGGGCTCGTGGACGGGGCCGTCATCTTGTGTCCAGCCGTGCAGATCCACGCGAGGTCCAAACCACCTCGTCCCATCATCGCACTCGGCAAGATGCTTCGCGTGGTCGGACCAAAGCTACCTCTGAGTGCAGGCAACCGTGGTCAGAACTCTTCCCCTGAAGTCGCTGCGATCGTGGATGCGCAGAAGCGCGCGGACCCCATGTTCTACAATGGGCGTCTGCGCATTGGCACAGGTCTGGCGCTGTTGGATGCACTGGCCCACATTCAAGACCGACTCCATGAGATCGACGTACCGTATCTGCTCCAGCACGGCACGCACGACTTTGTGTGCCACATTTCGGGCTCGGAGGATCTCCACATGAAGACATCCAGTCAAGACAAGGAGTTCAAGACGTATCCGGGCGCCGCGCACGACCTGAGCAATGAACCTCCACATATTCGCAACGCGGTCGTCAAGGACTTTGTCGCGTGGCTGGAAGCAAGAGCGCACTAAGGGATGCACCACGAACAAGCATCGAGTGTGATGGAATAGATGACATTCGCCTCCCTGTCTGCGTGGCTTCAGTGCCAATATAAATACGTAGCTCTAGACGGCAGCGTTCACCTGTCCGACGACCTTGCCGGCACACTTTTTGAGAATGGTGCGACCGTATGGGACGAACGAGGCGCCGTACCAGAGCATCGCGACGTACTGGACCATGACCAGCAAGATCACCAATGGTCCAGCCTTGGGGAACCCGAACGCGATGATTAGCGTCAGCACCATGGCTCCAATCCAAATGCAGCACGCGACTCGCCGCACTGGCATACACATGACTTTCAACTGGCGCTTCGGCCCGACAAGGAAGAGGGAGCTGCCGATACTGGAGAGGTTTCCGACCGTGTAGAAGAAACCAAACTGTTTCACATGCTTTGGACCACCCCACATCATGAGCGTGGACAGGAAGCCGCACATGGCGCCGAAGATGTAGCAGCCGAGGGCGCCGTAGAGGCGCTGTCGTTTCGTCAGCTTGCACTGGTCCGCAAAGTCATCCAGGAGGCCTTCCTCCTCCTGATTCGTCGGTGTAGAGGAACCCTTGTCGCTCTCGAGATCTGTATCCGAAGCGGCGGTGCTCGCTGAGCTGTTGGAGCGCGTGGGAAGGTTGAGCGTCTTGGCGGCCGACTTTGCCTGCGATTGCAGCACTTGGGACCCGGACTGTAGCACCTGGGCGCCCTTTTGGGTGACATCTTTGAGAGAGGATGATACGTTTAGTTGTGCGGCTTTCTCCTTCGCGAGCGCTGCGGTTTGCGCGGACTTGGCCTTGATCTGGTCGAGCATCTTCGGCGCGTTCATGGTGGCCGCTTCACGTGTTTGGTTCTTCTCGCTGTCAATGTTCAGACAATTTATGATCTTTTCAGCCAATCAGATCTCGCACAACGCTATTTTTGTCTTTATGTGGTCCACTCGAATTGGTGTAGCGCTGGTGTGACGCGGTGCACCCATTGCCGGCGCATGCCAAAGTGAAGGAAGCAGAGTGGATTGATACCCAAACGAGGATGTCGGATAGCGAGGAGTTTGAGTACGAGTATGACAGCGACGAACAGGATATGAGCGACGATCAGGGCGCCGGTTCGGATATCGAGGCTGATGATGAGCGCAACGCCGCCAAGGAGGCGATGATCGAGCTGGAAAACACCTTTTACGAGGCCGAAGATTTCCGCCAACGCGGGGACTTTGCCAGCGCGCTGCAGTACTTCCAGCGCGTCGTGGAGCTCGAGAAGCAGGTCTCCGAGCTGGAGAACTCCAAGTGGAGCTTTCAGGCGTACGAGAACATCGTCAAACTCTCGGTGAGCAGCAAGAAGTGGGAGACGATGCTCTCCAACTACCAGCAGATGCTCGCGTTCCTGCCGTACGTGACGCGCAACGAGTCCACCGAGTCGATCTCGTCGATTCTCGACACGGTATCGGTGGCCACTGGCGCCGACAGCGCCTCGTACGTCACCACGGTAAGGATATCACATACATATATGTATGCTGCATCCATTGGGTCAGGATCCATCACACCGCGGTGGCGACTGTGTACCGGTAGGTATATGAGATCACGCTGGACCGACTCAAGGGGCTCAACAACGAGCGTCTGTGGTTCGGTATGAACGTCAAGCTGGCGCGATTGTATCTCGAGACGGAGCAGTTCCAGCAGCTGCGTCGCTTGCTCGATCAGTTGTACGCGTATTGCAACGGGCCGGATGGATTGCCAGACGCGGCCAAGGCGACGATGCAGTTGGATATCTATTGTCTGGACATTCAGGTGAGTGGGTTGTTGGGAGGTACTATACTATGGACGCTAGCATCGCTCAGTGTGTGTGTGTGTGTGGTCATGTAGCTGTGTGGTGCGACCAAGAACAGCCAGCGCCTGCGGGAGATCTACCCCAAGACGTTGGACCTCGACGCTGCCGTTGCAGACCCTCGCGTGATGGGGTATGTGGCCACACGAGTGATTGTTGAAAGAGTCCAGGCTCTGATCGGTTCTGGTGCGTAGCGTCATTCGAGAGGAAGGCGGCAAGATGTACCTGGAGGAGCGCGAGTGGCTGAAGGCGTACAACGAGTTCTTTGAGAGTTTCCGCAACTACCAGGAGGCCGGCCAGGCCCGTGCCACGCAGTGTCTCAAGTATGTGGTGCTGGCCAACATGCTGGCGAGCTCGGACATCAACCCCTTCGACTCGCGAGAGGCCAAAGTGTACCAGGACGTCGAGGAGATTGGCGCCATGCTACTGCTGCGCGGCGCGTACGAGTCGAACGACATCATGCAGTTTGAGAAGATTCTCAAGAACCCCAAGTACAAGCTGCTGAGCGACCCGATCATGATGAAGTACCTAAATCCACTGTTGCGCAACATCCGCTGCCAGGTGATGAAGAGCTACGTGCGACCTTACCGCGTCATGCAAATGGCCAGCATCGCCAAGGCTGTCAACGTCTCGCGCGAGGAGGCGGAGGAGATCGCCGTATTGCTGATCCAGAATGGAGAGCTCGCCGCCAAGATTGACCAAACCAAGGGCCTTCTCGTGGTCCAAGACAAACAACGGTGCGTGACGGTGGTATGCTGGTATGCCCAGCGAGTGTTCTCAACGGTGTACTCTGATGATGTAGATCTCGTGACGCGGACAAGACCTATGAAGCAATCAACCGATGGGCCTCGGCGCTTGACAAGCTGCACTTGTCTGTGGCCGCCCGAGTGACCCAGTCGGCATAGATTTTAAAAACGTCGACAGCACGCGACGCGGCTCCGGTGTCGGTGATAACGTGCTTTTAATCGAGCAGTGGTTTTGCCACCACCGTCTTGGACGGGTTGGCGATCACATGTCGACTTTGAATCAGCTTGAGCTCACAATTCTTGCCGCCCAGTCGGAGCGTGATCTTGAGCACACTCTGAATCGTCGAGAGCACCTTCTCGAGCACCTGCTTGAAGTCGTTTGGTAACTTGTTGAGCCATGCCAGCAGCAGCGCAGCAAAGAGATCACCCGTGCCCGTGTAATAGCTGTCGATGAGGGGCACGCGCAACTCGTACTGCTCGTACGTGACTCTTTCGCCTTGTGCCTTGATTGCCCGACTGCCAATCACCACCAGTTCGGTGCTGTTCAGCGAGCCGTCCGCGAGCTTCTCCTGGAAGCTGCTGATCACCACGACGCTGGGCCCACGCGCGTGCAGTTTCTTGCACGCCTCGAGTGCGTCGCGAACTGTCTCGATCTTCATCTCGGTGAGCAGCTCACATTCGAATTGATTGGGTGTGAGCACGTCAGCGATCGGCACGACGCGTGTGCGGTACAGATCCACTACACGGCAAAGCAGTGCAATCAGCATGAGTACAACCAGCGGATAACAACAGGAGAGAACGCACCGAGTTCTTGGGCGACGTAGAGACGTCCATTGTCGCCGAGCACCGGGTCGCAGACGAAAAGGACCTTTTGCGTTGACTGCGCCGCGCTCAGCCGCGCGTGGACCTGCATGATCGCCTGCAGCAGCGCCGGCGAGCCGATGTACCCAGTGAGCAGGTGCGTGTACTTGTCCTTGAGCAGGTCGTTCTGCGCCAAGCCGTCGAGCAAATCAAGCACGTCGTCGCCACTGAGGCGCAAGTGTTTGCCACCGAAACTCGGGTACCCACTGTGGTTGGAAAAGTGGACGCTGTTGATGATGTCCACCTCCATGCCGAGCTGCTGGAGCGGGAAAACAGCGCTCTTGTTGCCCACGTAACCCTGCACGACATGCGACTGGATGCTCAAGACCCTTCCATGGCACTCGACAGCTTCGGGCTCCGCCATTGCGATTTTGGATTGTGCGTGTGAGTGTGTATTAGGGGATGATGGACACAGTACCTTACCAGTCATTATATAAGCCTGTCACTATATCAAGGGAGTATGTGACGAGGCAGAATTAGTGCCGCACTTGAGTGACATTTCCGTCACTAAATGTATTAATACCTCTTGAATAAAGGCGGCCTTCAGACTGAAGGCCGCCCGTGAGTCACGGGCCGTGACTGAAGGCTTCGGTCATGAGTCATGACCACCTGATTTGCGATTTGACCACACACGATGTCACGTTCCACTCAAACAGCCGGTCATATCCACATCAGCTTTCACCAAACCTACACCAAACCTTGGTTTGAACCAAACGCCGCGGCAGAGCCGGTTGCGGGATGGAAGGCCATGTGCCGGGTCCGACCCATGCGGTCTAAATGCGTGCGTCTCTACGAGCGATTCCATCTGCATGAGCCACTCTGGTCCAGTGTATTCCAGAGTTCTGGAATCCTCCGCTGGATGCACTTTACACGGCAGTAGAGAAAAGGTTGAGCGTGGTTGTCGGTCGGTGGGTTTCCAGCGGCAGTCCGAGTCCCCACATACAATCAGAGAGAGCAGAGAGAAAATCGACACCATGGCGCGACGATGGACGGCGATGCTGCTGGTGACGGCGCTCGCGCTTGCACGCGTGCGCGCCGACGCCGACTGTCTGCTTGACGACCACTCGTGCCTGGTGACCGAAGCCTGTCCGCCGGTGTGCTGCTCGGGCGCGCCGCCGCGCATGTCGGGCGCTGTGCGCTTCTGCATCAGCACACCATTGATGCCGGGTACGTACATGTTCAGGTCGATCTCACGGACGTGGAGCTCACGGGTATCTTATCTAATGTAGACGGCACGACCCCGAACACGATTGCTGGTTCAGATAATGGAAGCGTGGCCACCGAGCCATTGACACCATCAAGCGGGGAAACCGAGCCGACTGACTTCACGGAGCCACCTCCTACCACATCAGGCGAAGGAAGCAACACGTCTGAACCATCGTACGAACCAATGAGCCAGACGGAAGCGCCAACCGCGGCTCCGCCACAGCAAGCCACTGATAGTGTCGACGCGTTCCAGAGCACTACAACCGTGACCGGGTCTCGTAATGATGGAGGCGGCGTCACGACCGTTGTCGCCCTCGTCGGTGCGGTCGCCGCCTGTGTGATTGTCGTCGGCGCTATCTTCTACAAGCAAAAGAACACCAACAAACAGCCTCTCGAGGTCCCAGGGTCATCCTACCAAGGTGCAGATGGGTCGGGATTGACTCCAGACAACCGTTCGCTCGACGGCATGCTCGGACGCGGCTCGACAGATTCCATGAAGCAGTTGCCAGTGCTTTCGATGGCCAGCCGAGAAGACGCACGAATCGTGCGCCTCTCGTCTCCCTTTGGAAATGGCAGCGTCCGCATTAGCTCGCCAGCTCACCGAGGCGGGTCGAACGAAGACTTTGCCTTTGCCGTGGACACCTCGTCCCGTGCTGGCAGCAAGGTCAACGTCAACTTTGTCGGGAACAACATGGAGATTGTCGTTGAGAAGAACGGCGTGGTCGCCCTCTGAGCGTGAGGCTCGGCTGCTTCTGTGTGCCCTCATGTTGGGGTCTGGTGTGCCGTAAATAGAGTTAAGATATGGTCTTTGTGCGTAAATCAGTACATTTGGTGGGCCGAACCTAGTTGATGTCTCTACACGTACTTAGCCTGACTCGAAAGCAAGGACCAGGTCTTTACTGGAGAGAATCTGAGGTACGATGGACCATCGTCGCCGAGGTGACGCGGCGAGCGACGGCGAGGACTCCCGCCGTAAGAAGCGCCACAGTCGCAGCGCAAGCCCTGGCGCTGCACGGTCGAGGTACTATCCCGGCCGAGACCGGCGGCGTCCGCCTCTCCACGGCCGCGGAAGGCGAGGTGACGGTGGCACGTTTTCCGACCGAAGTGGCTCGCGTTCGCCCGCCCCATACCGCCGAAATGGTATTTTTTAGGCATGCAATTATTTTTCACGATATGGCAAACTCAGTATAGTGATTGTATAGGACGATCTCGTTCTCGTTCGCGACGAAAGGGCGATCGATCACGCACCCGCACGCACTCGGGCGCCAAGTCTCGACGGCGGCCAAGCAAGTACGGCACTATATCCCCATGCAATTAGTTGTGTTCCTGCAATTAAATTTATGACTGGCAATACAGAGGCTCTCACCGCACTCGTGCAAGAGCCGATAGCTACCGCGGTCGACGGAGTCGGAGCCACAGCAGCCGCGGGCGGCGATCCCCTCGCGGCCACCGCGGCGAGCGCCACTACAGTCGACGACGTAGTGGCGATAGAGAGAGAGAACGAGAGCGAGAGCGCCGGAGCGATTTTGACCGAGACGATCGCGGAGGCGACGAGAGCGATGACAGCGCCAACCACGATGACACGATCGGCAGCTACGAGGGCAAGCCTGGGGATTACATCGCCGCACGCTGTGAGATCACATGCATCACCGTATGATGGCATGCGGAGGCAGGACCGATGCTAATGACACGGATGTGGATGCTACAGACAAGATTATTCGCGAGGCAGGACTGGGTACATTCGGTCGTGTGCTCGAGTGCGTGGACAAACAGCGCGACGCGATTGTGGCCATCAAAGTGGTGCGCAAGGTGGAGAAGTACTCGGAATCAGCCAAGGTACAGACAGCAGTGGATACATGGTAGTACTGTGTACGATGTACTTCGGGGTAGAACTCATCGAGTGGTCGATATCGTCAGATCGAAGCCAACATTTTGGAAGACGTCAATTCCAAGGACGCCGACAATAGCTCGCTGTGCGTGCGCATGTACAAGTGGTTCGAGTACAAGGGCCACGTGTGCCTCGTGTTTGAGCGGCTCGGCTGCTCGTTGTACGACTACCTGAAGAGCCACGACTACCAGCCCTTCCCGATGCACTGCGTGCGTGCGGTCGCGTGGCAGCTGCTGACATCGCTGCAGTTTATCCACTCGATCAAGCTCATCCACACAGACCTCAAGCCGGAGAATATCTTGCTGGTCGACGACGAGGAAGAGCGTGTGGCTTCGTCGTCACCGTCGTCGTCGTCGTCCTACAGCTCGGCGAATGGCCGGCCATCCATCGAGTCATCAGGCTACCGACAAGACCAGACCATGGACGACGCCGACTCGGATCGACTCACCTGTCGTCCGCCAGCCAACATCGCCACCAAATGTACGTGGACATGGATTGACCGTCGTATAGAATGTGCGGGTGCTGACAGAACCCCTGTGTGTATGGATATATATGTGTATGTGTGGCAGTGATCGATTTTGGAGGCGCCACATATGACGACGAGTCCAAGAGCTCCATCATCAACACGCGTCAATATCGATCACCAGAAGTCATCCTTGGTCTCGGATGGAGCTACCCGTCAGACATTTGGTCGGCTGGGTGTATCATCGCCGAGCTGTACATTGGCGAGCTACTGTTTGCCACAGTGAGATCGATCATGCATAGTGTATTGGAATGACTCGAAACTGGTCACTCACAGGAGCTGTTCCCTGTGTCTATAGCACGAGAATCTCGAGCACCTGGCTCTGATCGAGCGAAGCATTGGCCCGCTACCCAGGGCGATGATCGACCGCGCAGATTCGCACGCCGCCAAGTTCTTTCGCCACGGTCGACTGGATTGGCCACAGGGTGCGTCGAATGATGAGAGCGTCGATCACGTCCGACGCATGCGCTCGCTGAAACAGATCCTGCGCCCTGAAGACGCAGCAACAGGATTGCTAGAATTGCTGGAGCTGATGCTCGTTTTGGACCCTGAGAATCGCATCACTGCGAAAGAAGCGCTCCGCCACCGCTTCTTTGACGGGTTCTCCATGAGAAACATCACAAATGGCTCCAGCTGACCCAGTAGTTGCACACCAGAGCGGTTGATGATTTAGATTAAAAAGCAGAGGCACCAGGACGACGTCCAGTGAACATGCATTTCAACAAGCATAGTGGGAAGGATAACATGGGATGCAGTAGATCAGAGTGACCCCAGTCTGTATTGATAGCTACACTCTCACATCGTGCAAGTCGTCTTCGTCAACGGACTTGCTCGAATCGCGCGCCAGCACCGGTGCCTCCGAGATCGGGGACGCGTAACCTGGACGCTTCGTCACCGGAGAGTCGTCGAGCTGGCTGGCGTCGATCTTCGCCGGGTGATCGGCCGTGTCCAGCGTGAACTCAAAGTCGACATTGCGTCGCGTGTGGATGGACGACTGGCGAATCGTCTTGTCCTCGAACATACCTGGTGGTTGGTTTCGGTACGACTTCATGACGCCTGCGATCGAGCGCGAGGAGTCTATCGCCTCCGCCTGCTGCGAGGAGGAAGAGTTGGCGAGATGGATCGTGGTCAAGCCACCGCCGCCATTGTGTCGGCTAGCGTCTGCAGACACGAAGTTGGATGCGTTTTGGAAGCCTGAGCCTGGTGGATGTGGCTGGCGAGTGACAGCTTGTTGTTTTTGCTGCGGTGGTGGTCGAGGTGGTTTGTTGGCTGGCTTGTTCACGGCTGCGCCAGCGCTTTTGCCCACTGAGCGAGTCGTTGACTTGGCAGACCCCTGCGAGCCACCTCTAGCTCCACTCGATCGCGATCCTTTGCTTCCACGCGACAGCTCGCAGTACGTGGTCGACGCTGTCGTCGATGCTGTGCTGTTCATGACTGGTACGCCATGTTTCTTTTTCGTTGTCTTCTTTTGACTCTTCCGACGATGAACGAACGCGAACGCGAGACCGATACAAAGCAACACACCGACGATGATCCCGGCCATCATCCCCAGGTTCAGCTTCGAATCATTCGTGTACCGTGTGTTGGCATCCACCTCCAGATTGGCTGAGCCACTCGAGTCTTCGTATTCGGACGCGTCGATATCGCTCGAGTTGGTGGTGGTGTCTCGCTCTTCTCGTGAGAATAGCTTAGGCGTAGGAGCGCTTGTGGTCGGTGTGGGCGCTTTCGTGGTGGCGCTGGGAGCGTCAGTGGTGGGGACAGGCGGTGGTGAGGTAGTTGGATCGGTTATGTTGGGCCCATTAAGCCCTGGTCCGATGTTTACTGGTGGTATCACCGGCTTGGTATCCTCCAGTCCACCTTCACAGCACAAACGAGTTTACGTTGCATGTCGTGTAGATACTGATTCTGAATACTACGTACGGTGAGCGATGCTGTGCGCGAGTCCCTGGGACGTAAGGCACGCGCCAAACGCGATCAGGAGCGCTGCGCGTCTCATGATCAGCGAGAGTACAGTAGTCTACCACTGCAGGTCGAGTCTACGCGGAGCGTCGCCGAGTGAGAGTTGCGCGCCACGATGTGAACGCGAATGACCCGTACTGTTGGAGGCCAGTTGAGCTCCACGTCCGCACACGTTTAGCTGGCGCGTGCAACTGCGTGCTGCGACTCTGAGGTGCGCCGGATGCACACATAGACCATCGCGTCTTCTTCGCTCCGTGTCGATCGTTCATATCTCGTGGGTCCTTTGCCAGCAATGACATGGATACATCAGCCAGGTCAAGGGGTAGGGATACCATATTTTTGGCCAATCTTGAATCGAAAAAATGTCTTCAACGTAACGAATCGTTACTAACGATGTTTGGCAGTCAAATCAAAGAACGGGAACACTACAGGGTATGTTTTGTTTATATTTAGGGATCATTTTCAAAAATCTTCGTGCACTTCGGGCATCGTAGAGACCGCTGCGCCGCGCTCGCTGCGCAACAGTGCCATTGCATCCTCTCGGTTAACCGCATCGCACCATTTGAGCTGTCTTCCATTTTCACAGCGTTCCTGCATGAGGCGATGCAAAAATGCCCCGATTTCGTACTTAATCGGGGGCGTTTTACATACCCTGATCATACAGTACGTGCCCACAACATGCACTTTAGAACATCATACCCTGTACAGTATCACTCGCCATCAAAGAAAGATGCACTTACCGGTAGGGACTTCCTCCAAGAAACTAGCATCGACGTGGAGAACACTGGCGGGTCGACAGGAGCAGTGAGCTGCTACTGGTAGTAGCCAATAGCCTACTGTGCAGTTTGCTGGAATCGAAGTTGATTCTTGTCGTGGCATGAGTTAATTTTGCTTGAACTCCATCCGGGTCGACTCGATTTCTTGCTTGCTGCCAGTCAAAACAAGAAAGCCTTCACCACCGCTGCGCATTGCCGCCCCTGACTCGAATGCAAGCATACTCACCAGACCGTAAACGCGTATAGCGATACGTGTAATCTACACCCTACCGCCCTACCGGGTCTCTCATGATCGCTGCCGGACTTTTCTTCCTCAAATGTTGTTTCAATAATAACGTAAATAAGTAGGTTCTGTTTGGGCGACCTTCTCGCAGTCAAAGAAACGAACGCGGGGAAGATGAGTTCGTCGCTTGTCGGGAAGAACGCACCGGGGACGCGCAACGAGGAGTTCTTCTCGTGGGAGACCAAGGGGGCTGCGGCCTTGAAAGCCGCGGATGCAGGCGGTCCGTTTCAGGTCGAGCAGCAGATCCAGCGCCTGCTGCGCGCCGACCCAATGGCGCTCACCAAGATCTACTCTGTGCCCGACGACCAAGACACGTACCTGTGGCAGTACGAGCATTTGCGCCAGATCATGAAGGAGCTGAACATGCTGGTGGCACATCTCGATGGCAAGTGCACGCGCGAGAGCTGCGTGGTGATGAAGGCGACCGACGACTGGGTGTTTCTCTGTGCAGCCCACAAGGCGCCGAAAGAGTGCTGCGCGTTCGAGTATATCATCCACACGATGGACAACGTCAACACGTTGCTCACTAGCAGCCGCGTGTTCCCGTCACGCGTGTCGATCACATCGAATGCGACGCAGTACTTTCAATCCGTGGCGCGGCGGCTCTACCGCATTTTCTCCCACACGTACTTCCACCACCCCGAGGTTTTCCGCGAGTTTGAAGACGAGACCTACCTGTGCCATCGGTTCGTGCACTTCTCCACACATTTTTGTCTGATCCCCAAGAACCTGCTCATCATTCCAGACATGCAGTGATGGCAACCAGAGCTGGTGTGAATACGATTATTACCGATGAGGATGTGTAGATATATTCCTATAGAGCTGCTCGCACACAGCACACACTACCGATTCTCGCTGCGGCTCTGGCTGTCGCTGTTCAAGACCGACGCAGATTGTTCAATCGTGCCTCGAGTTCGCTCATGGCAGAATCCGAGGAACCGTCACCTCCTCCCGCAGCCACTGGTGCAGGAGGAGGTAGCGTCGCCATCGGCGCAGCGGCCGCGGCGACCGGCGCTGGCCGAACCACGGGCGCCTCTGGAACCGCGCCCGTGAGATCGATACCGATCTCGTCGAGAACTTGGCCAACGATCTTGTCTTCTTCTTCCTCGTCCTGTTCGGCGTCCATGACGTCGTCGATCGTTTCGCCAATCATCTCCTGTTGCATCTCCATCTTCTCGCTCTCCTTCGTGTACTCCATCATGATCTTGTTGAGCCGTGGCAAGTTCATGGTCTTTGCCATCGACTTGAGAGCTTTTGTCGTGCCTTGAAGGGCAGAGGTCATGGCTTCGGCTGACTTGGCCGTCTACCATACCAAATGTGTTAGAAAAAGATTGCCTACACTCATTTCTGCCACAGCAACGAACCTCCATGCGCAGGGACACGGCCTGCAGCTGTGACCGCATGGTATAAAACTTAGTAACGTGCTGGCGCGTCCGCACGAGGTCTTTCGCCATGATCTTGACCGAGGCGATCTGGCCCTCCTTGGCCATCTTCTTGATCTCCATGATCAACTTCTTCTCCTGGTTCTGGAGGTTCATTCGCTCACGGTCGAGCTCACGGATTGCGCGGTTGATTTCACGCTTGTTCTCACGAAGCTGCTCCTTCAGCGTCTTCTTGGTACCGAGCGCATTCCCCATGATGAATTGGCGATCGGCTACCTGCTTGGTGACTTGTTTTGCTTTTGTTTCGGTCTTGCTTCTTCGCCTTGATGGATTGATCGTACTTAGTAGGGTATGTACAGAACGATGGCGGACAGGTGGGTTGCCATTTTCACACGTTGGACATGCTGCCAACCCAAATGAAATTTGTCCCAGATCATCAGCGTCGATGATCGTGGGAGCATTGTACTGCGCGTATGGATACCGATACAGGAGATAGCTCCTATGAGCCTGATGCGGATGTACACGCGTAACCCGCCACACACCATGGCATAGGCGCTATGATTGTGTAATCCGCATAGCGAAGGGCGCAAAACAGTCCGAGATACCAATGTGGAGCTGTGTGTAGACACCATAAGAATTGTGCCCCAGGTTGAGTGTTCATCCTCGTGATCGACTGCTGGTGTAGGATCCTAGAATGCCCGATCAATTTATAAATGGACGCGGTGTATAAATACACCGCGTTCATGATCTACGACCCGAAATGAACGCAACAGTGTACATGCCGATGAAAGGCGCTCGCCACCATCCCCCGACCAGGGCATCCCCCCCGTGCATCATCAGTTTGCACTATACGGTACAACATGCAGGCGGAGAAATGAATACGCGGCGACGAGAAATGAAAACTCTGTAAGGACGCGCTTCAGCGCCATGAAGCTTCCGTCAAGTCCATCGCCGTCGCGTTATCAAACTACCGATTTTGATCAGAGTCACATCTGTGTGAGAATCACCACCACGGTGGTGACCACCCGCCCCGAGTTCAGTTCAGAGGTGAGAGTGCAAGGGAGACCATGGATGCATCTGTTCAGTTCGCTCAAAGCCTTTGAGTCAAAGTTTGACCTTTGAGCCAAAGGTCCAGTGTTTGTTGGCTGATGCAAGTCCGAGTGCAACAGTCTTGAGTCCTTAGTGGTCCTGCAGTATGATGGGTGGACAAGGAGCCGCTCGTGGAGTGATTTGCAATCGTGCCAACGCCGGCAGACGAGGAGATCTTGGAGGTCCCTCTGATTTTTTTGTTTGTTTTTGTTTCTCGTTGACTGGATTGCCAGTGGTGACTTGCTCGGCTGGATGAGAGTGTGGATTGAGAGTTTCCTCCTTCTCCTCCCGTGCATAGGAACACAGCGCAAGTGTAAGAAAAGTCAGAGTTCTTACCATTCGCTTTCAGAGGATCGACGCTTTGTTTCATCACATGGAGTGCGTCATCCACGTCGATAGGTGGATGGGGTGACAAGGTGTCGCCAACACCCATTGGCTCAGGCACTCACGGTCGGGAAACCGACAGCGCGACTGTGTCGGCTGCGCATCGCCGCAGAAACCTGGGGTCTTTGGTGCGCCAGTTTCTCCCATCATAGTGGCGTGCGTGGATCACTTCTCTGAACGCGCCGACGCGCAGCCACTTGAAGCTTGATGTGCACTCGCATTGCCAGGAGACGCACAGACTTTGTTGCCACACAGACGCACAGACTTTGTTGCCACACACAACATGGCCACTCTGTTCATAGGGTTCTCTCCATCAGTCATAAGGCGCACGTGTGGAGGACTGGGTTGGACGATTTGTGGCTCCACATGGTCACTACAATCGAGGATAGGGTTCAATCGATGTGGGCGGGGGTTTCATGTTTCACAGTGCAAACTGCCAGTTTTATCCAATCCCGACCCCATTTATCTAGGTGTAGGGGAATCATCGTTCCATAGGATGTCCTCCTCTTTCGTTTTTGCAGTGTCCCGCTCCATCCTCGCCCTGTTTAAAACACTGTCAGTAGGCGGGACACTGCTGCCACCACACCGTTGGTCGCTCGCATCGAACAACGAAACCTGCGCCGTCGCCGACAGAGCACAATGGCGATGGCGACAGCCTCTGCACCAGACTCCGCGGCTGCTGCTGGCATCAGCGTGGACTCGATCTTATTCTGCCGCCTCGAATGCGACCACGACGACCTCTTCCAGCTCGAATACAAGCGCAGCAACCGCACCAAAGGGCTCAAGATCCTGCGCTGCTTCCCCCACTGTTGCCCCAACCACATTGACCGCAGCTACTGCGGCTCCTCGCTACACGTTATCGTGCAAGCCGCGGGCAGTGCGAGCCGCTCCAGGCTTGCCGACAATGTGTTTCTCTTTTCGCGCTTTGAATGCTCTGCGGACCAGGGCCTGCAAGTCGGTGATGTGCTGCTCTCGAGCGTCGTCTCTCGAGACGCGCAGAGCGAAGAGAACCCGGAGGGTACGTGGATTCCCGGTGTGAAAGAACGCGCGTCGGTGCTATCGTCGGCCATGAAGAGCGTCACCCAAGCCATCAATGATGTACGTATCAATTACATTAAAAAAACAAATTGGGCTGTCGAAACATTAATTTACTCACCCAATTATTATATGGTGTCCACAGCAAACCCTCGTGTACCAGCTCAACGGCAAGGTGTACTCGCGGTGGTACTACGACTGGGAGAGCGGCGCGAACAAGGCCCAGCGGCTCATGCGCCACGTGCTCAAGGCCTACGTGTTTGAGCGTGTGCTCTCGGAAGACAAGCAGGCACCTAGTACCCTACGTGTCATCGGCGTCGTGTCCTCGCCCGAGTTCACTGTCATCTCCTACCGCCGCGCTCCCAATGAGTCAGG
The DNA here is from genome assembly GCA_023337575.1 of Pythium chondricola. Lineage (NCBI taxonomy): Eukaryota > Oomycota > Peronosporomycetes > Pythiales > Pythiaceae > Pythium > Pythium chondricola. The sequence goes on along the minus strand of JAADXF010000210.1, from coordinate 5,111 downwards.
AGGCACCGGGGCCAAAGCTGATGCTACCCCACGAGAACCATCGCCCTCGGGCGCAGGGGGCTCCAACAACTCAAGCAACAGGGCGTCTCCAGAGTTAGACCGTCCGGACGCCTATAAGCGTCCACACTACGACGGTGGACACCATCGCCTAAGTGTCTCGTCTCTGGACTCGGATCCCAAACGCCGACGCCACAGTGAGCTGCCCATGGGCTGGAGCCACGCGTCGCCGCGGCCTCCACTCGCGCTGCGGGACGCGTCACCCCAGCAGGTCTTTGAAGACCAAGTGTTGTGGGAGCATGCCCACGCACCGATCGTGACCATCTCCAAGAACCTCGCGCTTGTCTACTGCTTCCTCAAGTGGACGCCGCTCGACTACTACGCGTCCTTCATCGATGAGCTCATGCACATGATGAACCACCAGGTGCTGGAGCCGCTGGTGTCGGGCGACAAGCGCCTCGAGAAGCTTAATTTCTTTGCGCGTGTGCTACTGCACCAGGCGCCGACGCTGCGCCAGCGTGTCGGTGCGCCACCTGCAGTCTCTCGCTCGCTCGAGTCACTGCTGCGCACCATGGCGCAGGTGGCGACGTGGTTCTTTGTGCCGGAGACGCGTCGTTGGGTGCGCGAGCTCGTGGATCGATTCGCGTGGACGCTGCCACACAAGAACCACCTGCGTGGCGCATTTGTGGACGCACTGGTGCAGCTCGAGACGCGGCTGAACGAGGACGTCTTCGCCAAGAGCCCGCTGCAGTCGCTGGCCAACATGGCCGAGGAGATCATCGCCGCCGTGTACACGCACGAGCTGTACCACCCGAAGCGCCCGGTGGTGCGTCAGATCCTGGGCGAGCACGGCTTCCTCGGCTGGCGTCCGTTTGTCGCGCAGATGCGAGACGCGTTCATCGAGTTCAGTGCACTGCGTCGGCCACCGCGGACGCCGTTCCGAGCATCACACCCTCTCGAGCACGCGTGGAATGGCGAGTGGATGCTGGACATGGATGAGAGCACGTGGAAGCCGTACGACGAGTCACGCACCGAGGGCTTGTCGCTGCTGTCACTGCTGGACGTGATCACGCAGCTCACGCGCGTGTTCGTGACACTACGTGTGGACCAGCGCGTGCTCAGTGTGGCGTCGCGGGCCGCGCTGTCCACGGCCGCACGTGATGGACTCAATCTCGTGCTGGACGGCAAGAGCCGTGTGTTCCGGTTCTCACCACACGGCCTCTCGACGGCCATGAGCGAAGGCGCGGACGGCGACTACATTGGCTCAACGCGCTTCGAAGGCCCGGACCGACTGGTGGCATACGTGGAGACTTTCCGCTGGGCGCGGCTGCCGGACACGCGCAGTTATCACGTGCGACTGCGGCTGACCCACACGCACGAGAAGGACCAGCCGCGTCTATGGGTGAATGGCGAGGTGCTGGAGACCGTGTCGACCGCCAGCTTCTCGAGCGAGGAGCTCCAGTACATGCCTGAGCTCAAGATCGCCGCCAAGATGAAGGCCGTGGCACGCGGAACTGCGCGACAGCCTCTGCCAGCAGCCACGCCCGACAGAGCGCGTATTAACCCGGGCTGGTGTCGGGTCGGAGGCGTGCGGCTCACCTACTGCCGTGCGCGGCGATAGTCGCAGGAGTATTGTACCAGTAGTATCGAAGGCTTTCTGCACGCTGGACATACAAGTTGGAAGCAGTCGTCGTATTTAAGATCACGTAGAACGGTAGGAGCAAGGGGCCTAGTCGTCGCGCTTCTTGGTCTTGCTCTTCTTCTTGGGCTTCTTGGCATCCACGGTGCCGCGCAGCGCGCCCATGATCGCCGCCACGTCCTCGTTCGTGGACACGTCCTCGGCGGCCTTGCGTTTCTTGTCCGTCTTGTTCTCCTCCTTGATCTTGTGTTTTTTCTTCTTCTCGTTCTTCTTAGAATCAACGGCGTTGGTATCGTCGTCGTCCTCAAAGTCCTTGAACAGGTCGGCGATCTTGTCCTTCTTCTCGTACAGCGCTTCCCACTTCTCGCGGTTGTTGCGGAACTCATGGAGGTGCACCGTGTTCATCACGAGCTGTGCAAAGTGGCTGCCGCTCAGCTTGCCCTCAACCGCCAGCAGCTCGGTCGCGACGCTCGCCTTGTCGGCCAGCGGCAGTCGCTCGTAGCACTTGATCACCGAGAACGCGCCCAGCCGATCGAGCGCCAGCTCGCCAAAGTGGCCCTGGAACAGCGCAAACATTCGCTGCCGCACCCACGCGCGGGCGGCGTCCTCGCTCTCCCAGATCGGCTCCACGATGCACCGGCTGCCCGTCGAGTCCATCGCCAGCGCCTTGAGCTGCGCCACGTTCAACGAGACCACGCCATTGTACAGTGGCTCGAGCCAGGACGCGTACTCGAGCGCAATGAACTCGCTCAGGATCTTGGCGCCCATCACGTTCAAGTGGACCTTGTTGGTGCCCGCGGTCGCGAGCTGCAGCGACAGCAGCGCCGGCACCAACTCGCGGCGTGCGGCCTCGGGCTTCTTGCTTTCCTGCTTGGCTACGGCGTCCGAGACGGCCGTAAAGATCTCGCGCGTGTGGACGCCAAGCCGGCGGCACATCTCGACCAGCCGCCACACGACGCCGGAGCGAGCGACCGAGAGCAGCTTCCACATCGCGCCGTCCAGTTCCGATAGTACCTCCTTGGCTAGCTCGTGTGTGTTGACGCGCTGGATCGCGTTCTGCACGACGTAGTTGGCGATCGGGTGCTCGGCAAACTCGAGTAGCTTGCCAGTGAGGCAGCGGTGGAAGATGGCGGCAAAGAACTCGTCGCTCACGCTCCCAAACAAGGCCTCGAGAAAGTGGCTCGTGACCGCGTCACCGGCAAAGTCGTAGAACATGCGTGCGCTCGCAGCCTCGTCGCTCCACTGGAGCACGTGCTGTGCGAGCTTGGACTGCGCCTTGGGCGGCGCAAGCTTGAGTGCCGCGGCGAGCAGCGGGCCCGAGTTGGTGTCGTACATCAGGTTGAGCATCTCCTGTGTGTGTGTGGACCGAAACTTGCGCAGGATCTGCTGATACAGAGCTTCAAACGTCGCTGGCACTTGGTACACGGTCACGGTGCCGTCCTTGGCCACGGGCGCTTCGGCGAACGTGATCATGCGGTGCTTGGCCTTCTTGCCACGCTTGTCGGCGACCAGCGGACGTCCTGCAAGCACCGCCAGCACAGACCGCAGCACGTGGCTGGCACTGACATCGTTCATCAGGTTGAGCCACTCGCTCTCGACCTCGGTGACCATGTTGATGACGATCTCGCTCATCAATGGCGTGCCCTGGAGCCGCTCGTCGTCACCGTCGTCGTTGTCTTCGTCGCCCTGGCCATCGTTCTGCACCTCCTTCTCCACGATGCGACTGGCGCGCGATAGAATCTGCTGAAGCACGTGCGACGAGTACCGGTTCGTCCACAGGTGGCTAAAGTAGCCCTCCATCTTGTGGAGGAAATACCGCAACTGGCCATCGCTCATGCGGGGCAAAAAGACCTCGATCAACTCGCCGGCGTGGCGGTCCGAGGACGCACTCGCGGCGCGCGGCGCGAGCTCCTCGAGAACATTCCACAGGAGCAGCTCCATATCTTCCTCTGCGAGCTCATCCTTGCTTTGCACGAGCGTCTCGGCGACCTCTTTGAGGTACGAGAGTGTGTCGGGTTCGAGGCGACGTGGGCGCAAACGCCTGTGGGGACCATTACACAGAATTAGCATCAGTATACGCAGCCACGGAGAGCGCTTCTAGATAGAGAGTAACGCACTCTGCGCGCTGGGTCGGGGTCGCGCTGGCGTCGCGCGGCGCGCGCTCAGTGTCGGTTGCTCGCCCCATTTTACTGTGCAACTTTGCTTGGTGATTGGCAAGGGTGACTCGGGAAACGACGCCGATGATTGGACGATAGAGGCAAGAGGTGTAGAGTGATGGTCGTACAGTTATGAACTGATGAGCAAATGTATTGGACTACGGGAATACGGGATCGTATCACAAAATAACGAGATCGTGTCACAAAATGTGCCCAAATTTGCACGAAACATACTCATCTCCTATTTACGACGCAGAACCTTGCGGTTTGGCGCCTTTGTCGGCTTGACTGAGGGCGTGATATGAATACCATCATTCAACACGTGACGGAACGACCATGCAGTACCACAATCTAGGGTTTCGCACTGGTCTGCGACAAAACGACCAAACGCTGCCACTTCGTTCTTTGTGGCTGCGAGTCGATACAGACTTCAACACCAGCCGTGCAATACCATCTGTCGTGTAGTCGTCTGAAAATCGGGGGTGAATGTAAAACCCGACTGCGAAGACCGCCGACAACAAAATAGAGTCGAAAAAGAGTAGCTTCCAGCGCTTCCAATACGCTTTCTGCTTCGGAGTTCACCAAGTTCGTTGAATCGAGAGCTCGAAACTCCACCGAGATGCTTAACACTGTCCCTCACAGACAGCGCAACTGCAGATACACATGGATAGATCACTTCCGTAGCGCCCACGCCGCTCCGTCGTCCGTTGACTCCTTCTTGATCAGCAAGTCTTCTTCCCAATACAAACTCGTTTACTGAATGTCCTTCCGCTCGGGTCCTGATTCGCTGAAATAGAGATTTTCGTACTCAGGCTGTCTTGGTGGTGCTCTTCTCTCTCACACGCAAAATCGAAGAATGTATTCAGTGCCAGAGGGGGGCAATTCCCCTCCACACACCTCCAAAAGGAGATGGGTTATTCCCATCCCCAGGGCTGTCCCTAATGCTCCTACTCCTACCTTATGTTTATTTCCTTTTCTAGCCAAACGACTCACTACCAACGACTCCTTTACTGGATATCCTTCCAGCTTGACTCAACTTGAGTGAAACTTCAAAGAACGAAGTGTCGGTCACCGCGACGTCGGCCCACTCTATCACAGAATGGCTCAAGCAGACGTAGAGATCGATGAAAAGGCAGGCGTTGGTTGCACCGTTCGATAATGTTTGCAGCCACACAGATGCGGTAAGTACAGCCACCTCCTGATGCTATGCGTGTTACTTACCAAATGGTTTGGTGTGCACAGAATCTTATCAGAAGTGCGATTGAAGCGTGCGAGTTGATCCCATTGGGAGCAGCCAGAACCTCGATCAACGAGGACGT
>JAADXF010000209.1:0-30280 GCA_023337575.1 Pythium chondricola | reverse complement strand
CACCAACATCACCGACCTACCGACAGATCTACACACGCTGTGGCCGCAGCCATTCGCCACACTTACATTCGAGCGCTGTGGCTGGACAAGCGTGCCGACAACGCTGTTGCATCTACAGACAAAAGGTCTATCGCTGACAGGCAATGCGATCACCCACATTCCGTCGGCTCTACTCAATGGCAAGTCGCTATCACTGCTGTCCCTGGCAAAGAACCCGGTGCCCAAGCTGCCTGAGAAGCTTCCTAGTGGACTGACCATCGCTCCGCATGCGGAGTCAGTCCCGCACGGTTTTTGGTTCGTGGACACCAACATATCCACGCTGCCCTCGTGGTTGCACCAGTCACCACCATCAGCCCATCGCCTTCTCCTCGATGTGCACGCCGACTCTGCCAAACAGCGCAAGCGTCATCCATCGAGATGCTAGTATGTTCGACGTCAGCGGCGGTGGCCGCTGTCTCGAGCTTAAGCCTTGACGGCTTCATCGTTCCCAGTGATTGTGTTTGGCCGTTGACGTCACCATTCTCGTGGTGATGGGGGGTACGGTATGGCCCCTGCCATGCTTGCTGTATCAGTCGTCGTACCGCACCGTATCCAACCAGTACCGGTATGTACTACTATACACTGCCGAATAGTATCAAATTTGTTCGCACATTGCGAACTCCCGTGGATGACGCCGATTGGCATGGAGAGCTACACTGGGTACTGTACAGTAGCAAGAGCTTCTAATTAGTTTGCATCGGCAAGACCGATTCTCACACTGAGTTTTATCGAACGATAGCGACGATGTCACCAGCCCCACGCCATGCCAAAAACGAAGACGATTACTGGACTTTAACCAAGGTGCTTGCTTCCGCCCTTGATGGCGCGGCGTGTGTCAAACCCGGCTTCCTGCCCTCTCGTTTTGATGCGCACCAGTTCTCGACCCACGACGCGATGTCCACGCGCCGACAGGACTGTCGATTCGCGACGCTCGTGCCACCGCTTGAACTCTCGCCTTCCGACAGACAGCGACTCGCGCACGAGGCCACCGTGCTTGTGAGCGATGCTGTCGCCGAGTACCGTCACTATTTGAGCGGCGCTGCCGACTGGTCACCGTGGAGACAGATCCGCAGCTCGGACACCATCCGTGTCTTCCGCGAGCGCCAATCGATCACGAAGAACAGCAGTGCATTGCTGCCCGAGGTGCTCGCGATCGGCAACATCGCTGGCTCGCTTGATGACGTCATGTACGGCGCGATGGCGTCCACTGCCGCAGCGACGATCGCCAACGCCAGCATCGTGGGTCAGCGTGTGGTTGAGGCCAAGGTGCTGTGTTCATTACAACGCTCTACGCTGCACCAGCCCTTTGACCAGCTCAGCGTCAAGTGGTTGCTGTTCGGTGTGGGATCAGGGCCGCGCCAGGTGCGCGATTGCTCGGTGATTGAAGCGACAGGTGTGCTGTCAATCAATACCACCGAGCAAGTTGGCTATGTTCTGATCCACTCGGTCGACTTTCGCAACGTGCCGAGCCTCGAGCCGTACTATTTGACACGAGCGAAGCTGTCTACGTGGGCGATCTACCGTGAGTCAACGCCTGGAATGGTGCAGTGCTTTGTCAAGACTTTCCATGATTTGGGCGGCTCGTTGCGGCGATCGCAGGTGGTCACCTATTTGAGTGACCACGTGCTGTCCATGAATCGTTTTCCGGCTTGCGCCCAGGCCAAGAAGTTCACACAGGCGATGCAACACGTGGATAAGAATCAAACGCTGAACAAGAGATGGGAGGGCGATGCGCCAGCGACGTGTGGCGGCTGCAGCTCGTTGTTGTCGGCATCGATTCTGAACGAAGGACGCAAGCGATGCGGACTCTGTGGTGGTCTCGTGTGCGCTCGCTGCGTAACAAGAAAGACTGTGTACACTGCAAACGATGCATCAGTCGCGAAGGTGAACGTGTGCTCGGAGTGCAGCGCCAGCGTCATGTCACGAGCGAGTCTGACGGCGCGCCTCGACGAGCTCTATCGCTGTGCAACTCATTGAGCATCTAATCGAGCATCTTCAGCCACACGACTCAGATTCCTCAGACTCAGATAGAGTCAGTGTCTTGAAATATTTCAGTTCGGACCGTTGTGAACTGATCATAACGGTAAAATAAGGCGTAATGTACGCGTATGTTTCAGTACGGTTCTTTTCCCAACGCTTTCCACGGTGTTCTTTTTTGTCTTGTGACTGTTTCAAAGAAAATGTCGCGTGTGGCGAGATGACGTCCTTCTCCTTCTCAACTATTCTGTCTCTTATAGTGCAATTGCTTTAATCGACGAGGTTTAGGTTTAGTCGCTCACCACCACAGCCCGTGATAACGAGGCATGCCAGAGCTGCGCGTAGGCGGCGCTCATCGAGCATTTGCCATGTCCTCCTGCCGACCCAACGACGCGGAAACGCAGCATCCACACACCAACGCACCCTCAGAGTCGATCGCGTCTGTAGTAGTGGCGCCAAACGCCCGCGTTTTCCCTCATCTAGAGGCCAACGAGCTCAGCACTTCGGCGTCCATCCTCGAAGGGGCCACGCCCGAAGAACCCTCGCATGCCCGACACGATTCGGGCGCATGTCACTTCAAAATGAACCTCGGATCGATTACCGTTCGACTAAATAACGGCGCCCAGCGTGCGCTCTCGGCGCTATTGTTGGCGCCATTGATCACGTATTTCCTTTGGCGCTCCCCCGCGTTCGCGACGACCACCGTGTGCGCTGTCGTGGTCTCGATCGCGAGCTACGAGTACGCGTGGATCGCCCATCGCATCCACACGCGGTTTATACACACAATCACCAAGATTGATTCGATCACAACGGACCGAGCGAGCCACTCGTCGAGCACTTCCCCATCCGACCCGCAGACGCCCAACGAGCCAGGTACAATCCCTTCCACCACACACACTGAGGAAATGATACAAGAGGAGGTGTTCGCTGCCAGGGGGAAGCGGTGTGCTGTCTCCCACTTGGCCACGAAGGCTCCGTTCTACGGTTCCGAGTGGCTCGCCGCCATGGTCGTCTCGGCGTTCGGCACGGCGATCTCGTCGTCCGTGTTCATCCTGATCGCCACGACGCCCATGTTCAACGACCTCAGCTTTGATGGCTTCCGGCTATACTACTCGATCATCTCGAGTTACTCGGCGTGGATGTGTGCGTGCTTCACACCGAACTGGGGGTACGTCGTGCTGTTGGTGATCGAGAAGGAGATCTTCACGGCGCTCACGCTCTACTCGATGAAGTGTCCGATCAATAACATTCGGTGCAACAGCGTGCTGCACCCGTCGATGCTCATACTCGCAGGGATCGTGAGCATCACGGTGTTTCGCGTCCTCACGGCCAAGTCTCCGGCCAAGCTCGTGCTCCACGTCATGTTGGACACGCTCGGGTTCATCTACATCATCGGCTCGCTGTTCTTCATCGTGAGCTTTGTGGATCTCGATCGCGAAGCCACGTACCGCAAACTCGTGATCGCACTACTCTACGTGGTGTGGGCGGCGGACTCGGGTGCTTACTTTGTGGGGCAGCTGATGGAGACTTTCCAGTACCGGCACGCGCATCCGTTGGCCTCCCACCTCTCGCCCCGCAAGGACTACGAAGGCACGATCATCGCCATTTTTTTTGGCATCGCAGCCATGTTTGGTTCGTCCCACGTGCTCAAGATCAACGGCACGATCGCCGAGAAGCTGTTTTTCGCCGCCATCGCCGTCATCGTCGGCCGCGTTGGCGACCTGTTTGAGAGCCTCATCAAGCGAGCAGCGATGGTCAAGGACTCGGGGACGATCATCCCTGGCCACGGCGGTGTGCTAGACCGCATCGATGCGCTCATGTTCGCCTCGATCGTGTTCTCACGGTATTTTGGCGCGATCATTTTCCCAAACGAGCAAGGAGTGAACATGTAGACGCACGGCGGGGATAACTTAATATTTATTATTGGAATACAGTGCACGACTGATCGTGATTGTGAGGGGTGACTCCACTCTGCCTAGTGCATTCATACTACTGCATGTTACAGTGTACTACGTAGTACATCTCCTGCCGTCGCTGGTCGTCGGGCGTCAAGATGTGGAGGGCATCACATCTTCGTCCTTGTCAGCTGCTTGTGAACCAAAGTAAACAGCCAACCCGTAGTTCCTGATTCATAGTCGTCTATTAACGCAATTGATGATACTTTCTAGGTCATTATAGCGTATTATTACATTCCCACCTCGTATTTGTGCAAGTATCCAGCTGCTGTCCCGCCAGCTGCCACACTGACTCTGCACAAAGACGATGAACGGAGCTCTCCATGTGGATTCGGTGCAAGGGGTCATGGGTTCTTGGGCGCCAGCATGTGAAAGACGTCGCTCAAGAAACGGTGGCACGATCAGACGCAGGGTGATTTGACACACACAACGCGTGACCACAGGCGCGCGCTGCTCTCTCTCGCCCTCTGTTGCTGCTGGTGGATTTTGGCACCCGCCATCGCCTCTGCGTTCTTCCTCGCTTACAGCTCAATTGCGAACGAAAGGAAAGTACAATAGCATTGGTCTTTGATGCCTGTACATGCGCACGCGCGATGGCCAAGTCGTTGTATGTGAGCACCTCTGTGCTCTTTGATATCGACGAGAATCAAGACTCGATCGTCGCGCAGCAGCGGCGTCAGCAACATCAACTGAAGCAAACACCACGAGGGCACCACGACCTTGACACGGTGATCGAGCGAAAACCCACGAGGCGCGTATCGATTCAGGGCGTCGACGTGGTCGCGACGCCGACCGTCGACAACGGCCAGGACGACCCCGTGCTCGGCGATGACGAGCTGCGATACCACCGACAATCAAGCACCACCAACAACATGAACCGCCAGCGATTCCAGTCGGCGGCTGGCCGTACCCGCGCGCGGTCGCGACGGCAAAGCGTGGCGCCGTGGCCGATTTGCGGCCTCGTGATGCCCGTGGTGCTACTGCGAACACTGACTGCGCTGGTGGTGATCCCGCTGGTCGTGGCGGGGCTCGTGTGGCTGCCTTGTGTCGCCGTGGTCTGGCTCAGTGTGTTATTGGTGTGCATGTGCGCGTACGAATACTCGTGGCTGGCCTTCCGCATCCACTACCAGTTATTGTCGACCTACAGTTGGTACGAGCGCGCCCCCTCCGAGGTGAACGTCTACGGAGCGAACGACGAACACGCCCAGCGTCTCCATTTTCAAAGCTTCGCGTCCGGTGTGGTGTCGATCAAGTCGCAGCCTTCCATGAGCCACCGCCATCCAGATTCCATCTGTAACGAGGACGACGACGATGAAGAAGACCACACGATCGGCGGCGAAGGTGGCTTAGCGGCGCAAGTCATCAACACCGCCGTGTCGCCGTTAGAAACGCTCGAGTTTCTCGGTGCGTCGAGTGCAGTGTCATCGATCGCAGAGTCATGGTGTGGAGGCCATGAGTGGCTCGCCAAGCTGGTGCTTTCGGCAGCATTCACGGCAGCTTGGGTCACGGCGATGCACTTCGCGCTGCCCGCGACGTCGTTCCCCGTGGCGCTCCAGGAGATGCCCAGTGTGGTGGTGTTTGACGTCGCCCAGCTCACGTGGCTCGCCAATTTCATCGCGTGTCTCGGTGCGCTGTCGTCGCCCAACATGCGCTTCGCAGCGTCGATGCTGCTCCAAGTGACCGTGTTCCTTGGCATCCTGGTCAACTCGTTGTCGTGTCCGATCATGGCGGCGCGTGCGTGTGAGCAGCCGCTGCTCTCCGGGTCGGAGCTGTTCGCGATGGGTGCGCTCTTGGTCATCATGCTGCGTGCACTGACCAGCACGAGTCCAGCCGACATGATCATCGTGACGATGGTGGATCTGGTAGGGTACTTGTTCATCGTCGGCAATTTCTCGCTGCTTGTCGGCGTCGTGGATATCCACCAAGACCACGAGTATCTCTTTGCGAGGGTCGTGCTTCTGCTGGTGGTGGTGCTCTGGACGGCGCAAGTGGCTGGCTATGCGTGCGACCGGCTCATTTCCCACTTCCAGCTCTCACGGTACCGTATTCTGCCACGTCGCATCGCTGTGCGTCTCGATCTCGAGTCGAGTGTGTGTGCGAGTTGCATGGGGGTCCTCGCGATGGCTTTGGGCAGTTGGCTGGTCGCGTTGCCCACGCCGCTGTGGATCAACGCGATCGTCGCGTTCGTCGGCGTAGTGCTTGCTCGCCTTGGAAGGCTGTTCTTCGGTCTCTTGAAGCGTGCCGCGGGTCTGCGGCGAACCAGTCGCACACTGCCAGGCTTTGGTGGCGTCCTGGATATGGCCAGCTCGCTGCTGTTGGCTGCCGTCGTGTTTGCCAAGCTCTATGTGATCGTATCGGCACAGATCGCTCTGGAGCACGCTCGTGCGACTGCTGAGGAGCGCCATGACGAAGTGGCTGCTCTCAGCGTCGGCTTTGGCAACCTAGACCTAGACGGGTAGCCCAGCGGTTCGCAATAATTATTTAATTTCTCCTCCAATCACGGATCTATTGGTAGTCATTGTTATGGGGGAATGTCGCAAACTGGGTTCAATCCAGTTCCCCCTCCTTAGAAGAAACGAAATCTTTGGGGAAAGCGACCGAAGCGAAGGACCCGATCTTGACGATCACGATGAAGCAGACTGCAGTGGTGTGGACAACGGACGGAGACCGCCGCATTGAGATGAAGGCGCCAACGGAGGCGGCGGCCGGCGGTCCCCACCAGCACGCGTCGTGGCAGCCGTACGATTTTAACGGCGGTACGGTGCTGGCGATCGCCGGCGAGGACTACGTGGTCATGGCGGGCGACACGCGACTGAGCACCGGCTACAGTATCCTGAGCCGCAACGAGTCCAAGGTCCACCAGCTCACAAGCACGGCGCTGCTGGGCTGCCCTGGCTCGCACAACGACGTGATCCAGCTGCGTGGCGTGCTGAGCATCCGCACCAAGATGTACAACCACGACAACGGCGTGGACCCGTCGGTCGAGAGCCTCGCGCAGCTGCTGATGAACACACTGTACTCGCGTCGTTTCTTCCCGTACTACGCGTTCTGCCTGCTCGCCGGCCTCGACAAGGACGGCAAGGGCGCGCTGTATTCGTACGACGCGATCGGCTCCCACGACAAGGTGACGCGCGGCGCTATGGGCTCAGGCGGCCACCTCATGATCCCGCTGCTCGACAACCTGGTGGAGCACGAGACGCGGTCGGACCCGAAGCGAAAGCTGTCGCTCGCAGAGGTACCGTGGTGGTGGCTTTTGCACGCATACATTTCCGGCGTGACTGACTGACTGACTGATGAATGAAATATATCGTCACAGACCAAAGAGATTATCAAGGACGCGTTCGTGACTGCTGGCGAGGTACGATCGATGTGACGCATTCTATGATGCGACAGCGTGCAATCAATACTCACTCGCTGTTGTTGTCTGGGAACGCATAGCGCGACATTTACACCGGCGACTCGGTGGAGATCTTTACGATCACCAAGAACGGCGTCGCGAAGGAGGTGTTTGAGCTCAAGAAGGATTAGAGCGGCGGGACTCTGGCAGGGTGCTCGTAGCGCAGCGTGGCTGTGTACGTGTGTGTACAGCTCGCACTCTGCGTCGACATCAAGGAAAAACAAACAGAAAATACAATCATGAACAACCAACCGTGGTCAACGAAAATCTAAACCCTTCTTCGTGGCCCTGCGATCATACTCGTACCAACTACAGTAGTTCACGGAGTCCTGTGGAAGCTGCTCTCCATGACCAACCAGTCGTTGATCGTGGCCATCGCTTCCTCTATCACTTTCGTGCGTCATCACATTGTGGCTGATCGCGCACGAACCAGTATCACTGTACGCCTACGCCTCTCGGTTCTTGAGCGCGATTTGCCGCACTTTCCGCTTGTAGAGCTCCGGGTCGTTCTTCAGGTCCATGTACGGCTCGCGCTGCGCCGGGTCGTTCATGTTGGGCGCGTCCAGTAGGTCCTGCACGCCCTTGAGGATCTGCTTGATCGTCACGCTCGGCTTCCAGTCCTTGTCCTCGTTGAGAATGCTCAGGCACACGGTACCCGACGGGTACACGTTAGGGTGGTATAGCGGCGGCGTGAACTTGACGAGCGGCGGCTTGCTCGGGTAGTCCTCCGAGAACGCAAGCGACAGCTTGTACACGCCGCCCTCCCAGTCCGTGCCGGCCTTGCCCGGGATGCCCGCGTGCCACATCATCAGGTTCAGCGAGCCGTCCTCGTTCGCAATTGGGCGCGCCCAGAACCCCGCCGGGTGGTCCCTGCGCCAGTTCTTGCGCTCCTGTCGTAGCCGCTGCACGGCGATCGAGTCGTCGCTCATGGTCGTCGCTGTCTTTACTTTTTCTCGAAGCCGAAGGCGCGAGGATGGAAGACGACGTACTGCTTCAAGATGTTTTCGTACATGTCAGTATATGTCACTATTACGAGAGGAATGTAATTACGCGTTTGGATACTTTCGTAAATATCCCTTGGAGGCAAAGTTGTCTTGAAGCGACACACAAGGCAGCACAACTCGAGCACCATGGACACCGCCGAGGTGCGCTCACCGTTGCTGCTGGCGCGCGTGTACGACAACAGCCCTCACTGACATAAGACGCATTCAATTAACACGTGACATAGAGTGAATTCTCCCAGGAAGATGTGCTGCCGATCGCCAAAGCGGTACGTTTACAACCTGCCATCAGCTCCTCGCTCGCCATTCACCCCATGCATTTCGGCATTTCGTGCAGTCGATCGAGTCGGCACTCAAGGACACGGTCTACAACCGCAAAAAGGTGCTCGACTGGTCCAATACACTGGTCGCGACCGTGCTCACGGGTCTCCAGAACCTCAACAAGCCATTCAAGTACGCTGTCACGTGCCTGATCATGCAAAAGACGGGCGCCGGCATGGCCACCGCGGCCGCGTGCTACTGGGACCCGACGCTCGACGGCTACTGCACGGTTCTATGGGAAAACAGCACCATCTACTGCATCGTCACGGTCTACGGCGCCGCCATCTCCCCCTCCGCCGCCAAGATCGACCATTAAACACGTGAAGAACAGACAGGTACTTTGGTCAATTCTGCACTAATAGGGTCCTACCTACGACTTGGCGGCGCCGACGCACTTGACCAACGCACCGAGACACGCCTGCGCGGCCTCCTGCGTCGGTGGCGCGTGCTTGGCCCCGGTCATAATCACCTTGAGCCGTGGCAGTAGCGTGGCCTGGAGCTTGGCCGCCGCCGCGAGGTACTCTTTCTTTTGTGCCTGCTTCTCGGCGTCCTCGTCCCCCCCACTCTCGCTCAGCGTCGCAAACAGATTCTCGAGCGCAAACAATGCGCGGTGGACCGTGTCTTCGTGCGTCGCGATTTCCACCACGCGCGCAAAGGTCTCGAGTCCTCCTTCCTGCAGGAGCAGCCCGCTCACCTGCGGCACCTGGGCCACCATCGCGAGTGCTCCTGCGGCCGCGCGCGCCGTCTCAAAATCTTCTTCTTCTTCTTCCACGGACGCGAACGCGAGCCAGAGCCGCACTTTTTCCTCGTTTAAAAACACTGTTTCAATCACCGTCTCGTTCGGCAGCAGGTTGCAGATGGTCTCGGTCGCCGCACGTCGCACCAGTTCATGCTCGGAAAACTGGAGGTACTGCAGCGTCGAGAGGCCCTGTGGCTCGCCCACGATGCGGTTCTTGGTCTCCTCCGAGACACTCGCAATGTTGGTGAGCGCCATCAACGCCTCGAACTGGAGCAGCTGCGTGTCGCCTTTGCACAGCTCGAGCAGCGGCTTGATGCACGAGAGCAACGACGCATTGGGCACGAGATTCGGGTTGGTCGAGATCAGGATCTTGGCCAGAGCCTGGCCCGCGGCGTTCGAGATGGTCGTGCTAGCCGGGGGCTTGCTTCGGCGCTCAGTCTTGTCATTCGCCTTGGCAAAGCCATAGAGCGAGAGCGGGATGAGTGCGGCCAGCACGCCACTCTGCACTAGCTTGCCACGCACGTCCTGGACGTCGGCGGCGTGGAGCGCGCTGAGTGCCGCCATTTCGACCACGTTCATCGACTTGGTGGTCGCAAACTTGAGCAGCTGCAGCAGCGTGGCGAGCACGCATCGCTCGTTGATCAACGCGACGACGCGGCGGTGGACTTGGCCCGGCGAATCACCATCGTCGAGTGCCGATTTCTGGCGCATGGCCTTCTGGAGCTCCTCGTACTGCTCCGGGGTGAGCTCCATGCCTTCCATCTGCTTCTTCTTGAGCGTTGCCTCGGACGTCAGCGTGTGGTGCAGAATGTACCCGATGCCGTAGTACACGTTGGCACGGAAGCCCACGTGGTGGTGGTGGTGGGTTCCTAATGCTGGACTGGTCTTGCTGTCGGTCGAGGCAAAGTCGACGTCAAATATGCTCGTGATAGCTGCGCGGCGCTTGACGAACGCGTCCTTGACTGGCGTGAGCGTGATCAGGAACGACAGCGCCTCGACGCCGCGCTCCTTGGGCGACGCGCCGCTCCAAAAGAGCTGGTCGCGGTCACGCGCCTTCCTCTCGAATGCGTGGGCCTCCTCCAGCACTCTAAACACCTGGTCGATCAGTACCTGGCTGTCGGCCGTGTCGGGCTCGAACGCCTTCTCGACGATCGCGATCTTGAGCTGGATACTCAGTGCACTGGCTCGCAGCACGAGGTCCTCGTCGTCCAGCGACGCCTGTAGCATCTTGTAAATCTCCACGCGCAGTGTGGATGGCACGCAGCTCGTGCCACCTTCCACGCCGCACACACTGGCGACACAGTCCGCCCAGATCTCCTGCAGACGACGCGTGCGTGCTCGCGGATCCGTGAACGTTCGCGAGGCGACGAGGAACTCGCCCACGCGCTGCAGTAGCAGCGTGCCGTCGTTCGCCGACTGCTGCACAGCCCAGAGTGCGAGCTTGGCGTTGGACAGGAACAGCGCCGAGAGCAGCAGGCAGGATGCCGATGCCTTGGCCAGCAGCGGGCGGTCGCTCGCGTTGTTGGTGGCCACCACGGGCGCCACGCAGCAGTCTCGCACGAGCTGCTTGAGCACGCCCTCGTTCTTTTCAAACTGGGCGAGGCACTGCGTGAACACGAGCGGCAGGCGGCTCAGCAACACCTCGTGGCGTGGCTCTTCGTGGTGCAGCGCGAGTGCTGCGGTCTCGTGCAGCAACGGGAACACACCGATCTCGTGGACCAGCGTACCGAACCGCTGCTTCCTTGCCTTGACATTCTCGTCTTCCTCGGTGCTGCCTTCCTTCACGGTCGGCGTCGAGATGAAGTGCAACAATCCGTCCAAGCCACTGATCTGTAGCTCCACCTCGCGGCTGCGCAGACCGTCCAGTACGCTCTTGAGCACGCGACGAATCGCCGCGTCGTCGTCGCTGTTGAGCATCAGGTGCTTGAACACGAACGCCGCCAGCTTGACCACGTGCTTGCGCCCGACCACCGAGAGAGAGAAGCGATTTGCCGTCGTCTGGGACGATGAACTAGCGTACATCTGCTCCACCTGGCGATGCAGCAACTCCAGCAGTGCAGAGAACGTCTCCCCGGCACGCTCATACACTGTCGAGGCCAGCGGCAGGGTCGCGGACGCCACGATCGCGAGTAGTCCTACGGCATGCGAGAGAATGGATCCGACCGCGTCATTCGCCTTATCATTGCTGCCAGCGTCGACAAACACCAAGAGCTTTGCGACAGTGCGCCACAGCACCGCGAGTCCTCCTTTCTCTTCCAGCTCCTGTGGCAAGTTCATCAGGTCCTGGACACACTTCATCTCGAGGAAGCGCAGTGCTTCTTCCACGGTCTTCTGCTCACCCACGAGCACCGCGCCATCATTCGCAGCATCCACTGCCTTGGAGACCACGTCTAATGCCTTCTGTACGCCGTGGATATCGCTCTGTACCACGTCTTTGATCTTGCGCGCGAGTGCGACCACCGCCTTGTTGTTCGGGTTCACCACCAGCACGAAGCGCACGTCCTGGAACGCCTCCGTATTCTTCCCCAGTGCGATGAACGCCTGCGCACGGCGGTAGCGAGCCTTCTCGTTCTGTGGCTCGACGTCAAGCGCGAGGGAGCAGTCGGCGGCCGCGGCTTCGTATTGCTCTAACTGGAGCTCACACGCGGCACGATTGCTCCACAGCAAGACACGCTGCGCAGCCAGTTCCTGCGGCGAGAGCTCCGCCGGTTGAAGCGCTAGAGCTTGGCTGTATTTGGCGATCGCCGCCGCGTAGTCTTTGGCTGCAAACAGCGCGTTCCCCTCGACGCGAAGCGCCTCCATTTTTGATGTGGTTTTTTTATGCGGAGCTCCTACTTGACGATCACTCCCCCACGTCACAGGTCCAAAAACACGCGCATCGTTACACCTACAAAATAACCAAGGTTTATTTTAAATGTCGTGACGACCAGGAAGTCATGACGCGCAATTCAAAATAGAATTGCACTGCTTGCACCAATCCTCGCGTCGAAGGAACCCCCGCGCCAATAAGGTAGTGAAAATGGCCGACGAGGACATCGATTCGCTGCTGGAGCAGGGCATCCGCGCCGCCGCCGCCGAGGTTCGTCTCCTATACTCACAGAAATGAATGAACGCGCTCTCTAACGCTCTCTTTCTTCCGTTCCCACGCGCTGTAGAAGCTGCCTCCCCCCTCTCAAGACCAAGGGAAACCAGAGTCGTCGTCGCCGTCGCGGCACTCGCGTTCGACGTCCCGCTCGCGGCGCAAATCTTCACGACGAGACCGCCGGTCCCCCTCCCGTTCTCGTTCCCGTTCCCGTTCACGTTCGCGCCGCCGTGGGTCCCGTCGCTCCCGTTCTCGCTCGCGCGACTCGCGTCGCAGCCGCCGCAGTCGATCCCGCAGTCGCAGTCGTGGCCGCCGCCGCCGCAGTCGACGACGCAGCCGCAGTGGCGACAAGGACAAGAGCACCGAGCCACGCGCACGCAGCACCTCGGCGGAGCGCGCCGAGCGTGCCAAGCAGCGGGAATTAATGGAGCTGACCCGGGACCACCGCACGGTTTTCATCGGCCAACTGACCCAAAAAGTGCGTGAACGCGACCTGGAAAAGTTCTTTGGCCGCATGGGCAAGCTCGAGCACGTGCTGCTGATCCGAGACAAGTTTACCAACCGCTCCAAGGGTTTCGCGTACGTGGAAATGTCCAACTTGGAAGATGTACCCACGGTGCTCCTGTTCAACGGCCAGATGCCCGACTTTCAGTCGTTCCCGATCATGGTCAAGGCGTCGGAAGCAGAGAAGAACTTCGCCGCACGCAAGGACTCGGTGATGAACAGCACCGCCAAGGCGAACGCCATGTCCTCGGGCGGTTCCGGGTCGGCCGCGAGCCGCATTTACTGTGGCAACATCCACACCAACATCACGGAAGACGACCTGCGCGCCGTGTTCCAGTCGTTTGGGGAAGTACTGTCGGTCAACATCAACCGTGACGAGTTGGGGCGCTCACGAGGCTTTGGGTTCATCCAGTTCAACACACCACAGGAAGCCAACTTCGCACTCTCCAAGGGCAACGGATTGGAGCTCGCTGGCAACTACCTCAAACTGGGCAGCGTGAATGAAAACGCTGGAGACAGTGGAGGTGGCTCGGGCGGATGGAAACTGGAGGACGACGATGGCATCGGCTTGAGCATGAATGCTCAATCGAGGTCAGCTCTCATGGCCAAACTGGCAGGTAACAAGAATATCTTCCCTACTGCTATGCCCGGAGCAGGTGGCATGTTCCCAGGTGCAGGACTTCCGGGCACGGTTCCGAACACCGGTGCTGCGGCTGCTCATCAAATGGAGCGTGCTGCAGCGTTGGCCTCCGCGGAGGTGGAAGGCACCGAGTCGTTCTGCTTCGTGATCAAGAACATGTTCGACGTGCAAGAGGAGAAGAGAAGTGGCAACCCAGATTGGCACATCGAGATCAAGCAAGACGTGGAAGACGAATGTGAGAACTTTGGCACCGTGCTGCACTCGTATGTCGAGCGTGACAAGCCTGGCGGATTGGTGTACGTGCTGTTTGACAAGCTCGAAAGCGCTGTCGAGGCAGCAAAGAAACTCCATGGGCGGTGGTTCAGCCAGCGCCAGATCGGCGTGCGGTATCTGTCGTCGCAGGAGTACGTCGGCATGTTCCCAGAGGCGCGTATGGCGGTACAGACTGCTCGCGCCAACTCGGCTTAGCCCCAAGACGATCAAGTAACACCCTGTACTCGGATCGGCCTCGCTAGAATTTGATACTGATAATCTTGCTGTGTTGACACAGCGATGATCATGGATGAAGAAAACTTAGGGCACCGATCAAAGGTCGTCGGAGAAGGTCTTGTGGTACCGGTATCCGCACCATGTATATTGTGTATGTCACCTCTGACATTGTCCTTCCAGGCAAAGGCTTAAACGACCTCGCCCAATTGCTCATCCCTGCGCCAAACGTCATTCCAACTCTAGTGGTCCATGCCAATGGTGTACTTGTGACGAAGATCTCGAACAGCAAACCTCGGGCGTTGATGACTGCTGACACCAGTAGTGAACACGCTTCTCCGCACGTTCGAGTTCCGGTACTTGTCGATGAGCAACATCGCCGTGCGCGTGCTGGTGGCATTGATGCTCGGAGACGACACGGTGTGTGGCGCCGATCATTGTGTGGATGATCAACACACTGACGCTGTTGATCGACGCCAATTTTCGAGCCACTCACTGCATCGCGTTCGCTGTGCTTCTTGGTGCAGTCGTGTCGGTGACGTTTGCGGTTGGAGTCTCGTTCTGACTGCTTCCGGACTTTCGAGACGTGACCGTTCTCCGATATTACACTATCTCGCTGCTGGCTTCCGATGAGATCATCAACTTGCTGCTGGTATTGCAGGTCGTGGCGCTGCGCAACGCTTACTGCAAGTGGCAACGGACCTACAGGACGACTTTGATGTGCTGCTTCTATCGCTGCCAGCTCGCTACTTGGCTCTGTACCGCGCGACGGACCACAGTGTTTCCCTGCACACTTGGCGTGCAGCACCGTGTTCGTGACCTCGTTCGACTTCCTCTTCGTCTCGGCAACAGTCTCGATCACACATGCGTGCCTAATCGACATGGTCGAGTGGAACACGCCGCGTGCTGGGGCACTGCTGGCACTGGGGCAGCTGTACCACTGGGTGTTGGTTGTTGACCCTGGACGCCGACTTTCCGGTGATCAAGACGCATCGGCTGGGTTATCGTTCGTGGCAGGCGGCCAGATAGTCTTGCTGTTCGTCTGTGTTCAGCTATTTGCGGTGCTGGCGTTGGTCTACTGCACCATGGATGCGACGGCGGTGGATTCTCGACTGCGTCTGCTCGACAACGGGATCTACCGCTTCCGGTTGAATGGTCGGGATCACGAGATTCAAGTGGCGCCGTTGCTATTGGTGATAGCGCTTTCGTGGTCGGGTCGTCTGCTGTGGCGTCTAATGGATCGTGGCGTGCGGAATGGTGTGCTCGTGATGTTCCAGGGCACAGTCCAGTATAATGCCAGCAACGTGGCGACCGCGACTGCGGCCACATCGCATCGTGCGCCATGATTCGAAAGGGGATAGCACGACAACGCAGTGCGACTCGCCTCTGAAGCTCGGAGTCAAGTCGTTGCAGTCGTTCGAACGCTATCGCATGGAGAGCGATCGCCCAGCAGCGTTCTCAAGTGACGACTGCAAAAATATCCGCCGCGCGCGTCGAAAAATACCCATGACGACGCTTTTGCAGAGCGTATGGACGGCCGGTGTTCGTGAGCGTTCTTTGCTTGTTGTCCTCGTCAATTCCCGGGGATGGCGGCGATCCGACCAGCAGCAGAGCCGTCCAGAGTGCCACCGCGCGTGTACGAGTTGTATTCGGCCCGAGAGTTGCTGACAATTAACGTCAACAAATGCGTCTAGCACGTCGTGTTCGGCCCGTGCAATCGGCACCGCTTCAATCGCTTCACAATCGGTAGTCGTGACGCTGATGGTGATGAGCTACGTGCTGCTCGTCGAGGCTCTCTTTTCTCCACACCACTGGCGCATGTGACTTGCGTCTCTGTGCGTTCTGCTCCAGTCAACTCCAATGATGATTGCTGTTCTCGTGATGCGCTACGACCTGGCGCGGCTTCTCATCGCCACGTACGAGTTCTAGTACCTCACGGCCATCAACGTGATCGTCGCGGTGCTGGTGGGCCTCGCGTTTGGCGACGGCCGCTGGCTCCTGTCCATCGCATTGGCGTTCCAGGTCGCGCTGCTCACGGACGCGCGCACGCGCAACTCGCGGGCAGCGATCTTCACGACTTCAGCCGGAGCGCTCGTCAATATCCTGTACGTCATCGCGTCGACCTTCGGCTACATCCCAGATATTGGCGACGTGATGCTCACGACATACGGCAACCACACGCTCTATGGCAGCGACGTGGTGGTGAACGTGCTAGGCTCGCCGCTGCTCCTGATGCTGCGCAACGGATACAGAAAGCACCAGAGCTTGAAACGGGCCCTGGACTGCGTGTACACCTGCACCACGCACCGATATCGCGTCGCACTGCGTCCCGTGAGCACCACTACCACTACTAACGTGGCACCACGACCGTCCGTGGCTCGCCGACTGACATCCAACAACATTCAGCAACTCCAGCTCGTGCGTGTCCGGAGACTCTTCGACGAACGCGATATCGTGCTGCCAAGAGCACGAAGATGGAGTACACTACAACCATCGGTGCTTCGCTTCTCGGATACCATGAGTCTGGTCGCGTCGGTGTCCACGTTGTGTGTTCCGTCTCATGTCGCCTTATGGCTGTCGCTTGATATAGCAGGGGTGGTACTCTTCACCAACTTCGCGCTGGTGCATCGCCAACTCTTGCGATGCCTCTACTCGTCGTTCGCCTTGTTGTTCGTGGCGTTCCAGGCCGCGATCGCGCCGACATTCTCGGGTGGCACGACCCTCGCGCTGGTGCGGTCCTGGCCACGTGGATGCTGCTTCACTGGGTTCTAATCGTGGACGCCGTGCTCCCACACGACAAAGCTGATGCCGTGGGGTACCACCGGGCACTCGCGGCTGCCGTGATCATCTTGTTCATGGTCGAGCAAGTGCTGATGGTCATCGTGCTCACGAGGCACGCAAGTACCGGTAGTGCATCAGGTTTCCACTTGCACGACCGCTTGCTCTTCACCGTCGCGTTGAATGGCCGGGCGAAAGAGGTCCACGTCGTGCCGCTCATATATGGCCGCTTGGTGACGACAATACCGTGCTCCCTGCGGCTGCTCTAGCGTCTGTGGGACCGATGCACTACTGTCGACGGAGAGCTGGTGATGCTACAGGGCCTGGTCCAGTTCAATATCCCGCCGCGAGCACGCAAGCAGCACCAGGTACACGCGTCTTCTGAACCGAATGATCGTAGCCTAGGTAGTACTAGTACTACTCTTTGTCTAGGCTAATACCGTGGCGACGTGTGGATCATACGAACTGTACCGGTATATGGATTGATTTTCTCTTGACTAGATACTATACACACCTGCCGCCTATGCGCAGTCGGTCTTGGCGACGTCCTCGCTGCTCTGGGCCAATGTCTCTTGCACGAGGCGTGCCAGGTCATCGATCTGGGTCTCGGTGAACCGCCCCGCGCAGTCCTCCACGATCAAGTGGATGTCGACCAGCTCCGTGGGGCAGTGGTTGATGAACTGCAGCATCTCGGACGGCGTGAGCGCGAGCGCGTGGCGCTTGAGCGCGGCGAGAAAGTCGTGCACCTTGCGGTCCGTGAGCGCCGCGCCCTTAGCGTGGCCGAGGTACTTGAGCAGCTTGTGGTCCATCCAGTTGCGCTCCGCGTACGAGGCGACCGCCGACTTGTGGAGGCGGTTCTCACGGCGCTCCAGCATGAGCTGGTGCACCTCAAAGTCCGACAGCGCGCCCTCGTTGATCAGCAGCACCTTCATTTTCGGCGAAGTGGCCGGCCGCAACCACCGAACGGGGATGTCATAATTCGAAATAGTGCCATCCAAATCGTACAAATGGGTTGGTGAAGGTGTTAAAATACGTTTTGGAGAACGTAAACATGTTTTCAGAATGCGCATGGCATCACAAGGAAGCCGGCCTGAAACCCTTCACCGTCTACAGTCCTATACTGTAGTAGGACTCCTAGGACGAGTCGAATCGCGAACTGTGCCTGAAATAGTCCGAGTCTTTCTGCTTACGGAAACGGTCGGTTGCTACTCACGTCGGCAGTCGCACTATTCCCACTGGTTTCGGTCCACACCCCCACTTCGATAAACTGCCAACGCACACCAGCGCTTGGTCTCCCGTTCCATCGTGGTCTTGCCCGACATCGTCGCGTAGAGAGTCTTGCCGCCTGACGTGTAGTACTTCCAGTTGCTGAGGCACTCTGGGTCGTTGATATTGTTGGTGTACTTCCAGTGGACACCCTCAGTACCTCCCGATCGGTAGGCGCTCAGCATCGTTCATCCTGGAGTATTGCGCGAAGTGCCATAACAACTGTGCGGCCCATTACTCCTGGTATCCAGGTACCAGTTTCGAACATCCGTCGCGCGCTGGTTATAGATCTACCCGCCGATGGGCAAGATGCCGATACCGGGCGTGTTGGCCTCGGTCGCGTTGGTAGGGAGGGTAGTCGCTGGCACGTCGTGCGTAGTCGCAGTCGTGGCGAGGTAGCACGCGAGCGCTGCAGCGGTGACTATAGAGAGCTGCATGGCCATTCTTGGAATAATGCGTGCTGTGAGGCCTGGTAGAATCGCTGAATGCTGCCCGCGCTTGCGTGCATGATGACCGCCCACCGGTTCCCGCGGACTGCTTCCGTTGACAGGCATGGTCATGTGACGTGTGCGGAGATCGCCATTTCGTGACCCTCTGTTATGTGATACCATTCCTGTCGACGTCAGATAATGGCTCGTCCTTGCACTGACCGGAGCTTCTTTTCGCACATGGACAGGACAAGATCGGACCACCAAGATTGGATCGGAATTGACCATAACTCCGAAGGCGAGGTGAAAAGAAAATTGTATTAATACTGTGCTGTATTTACAGGCTGCCACTACAGCAAGTGGCAGTACAGCTCGCGGCGGCCCACCTCGGCTCAGCTCAAGTTGCACTTTAATTGGGGGGAAAGGGTTCGCTCCGCCACCGTCATTAGTGGACTTGCAGCTGCACTCTTGCCACTGGTAGCCTTCCACGCCCCCGGAGCGGTACACTGGCAACGCACACCAGCGCTTGGTCTCCCGCTTCATCGTCGTCTTGCCCGATATCGTCGCGTAGAGAGTCTTGCCGTCCGACACGTCGTACTTCCAGTTGGTGAGGCACTCCCGGTCGTTGATATCGTTGGTGTATTTCCGGTGGACACCCTCGGTACCACCAGAATGGTAAGCGTTGAGCATCGGGACTGGCATTAACCGATAATAAATAAATAAATCGCCCAAGGCCACTCGCCTCCTCGTTCATTAAACCAGCAGCTGATGGCGTTGGAGTTTCGAGAATTGTACCACCAAAGCTGCACGGCATTACTCGGCTGGACACAGGTGCCACGGATTGGCCGGATGAGGAGAATCGAAGCACCGCTGTTGTCCGTGCTGGTGGAGTCGGCGCTTGGTGTCGTGTCCTCGGCAGATGTGATAGCCGCGGTGAGCGCACACACGGCCGCAAGGATCGTAGGCACGCGCATCCTTGCTTGTCGAAAGCAGATTCGATTGTGATGTGTGTGCTGTTCTGGTCCGCACCGCTCCATTCTTCCGACAGCAAGCACAGAGATTCTCTGCCTGACGACAAAAGTTGCCGTGAGGACCGTACCGTACAGTATCGAATGACTTGCAATCATGCCACGGTCTTTGCTCGAATCCAGCAAGAAAAAGTCGTGCATATCCCTGAAATTATGGGAATGCAGCCTGGCGTGGGAGTGATCTGCAAGTTGCAAGACTGCAACTGACGCAATCCACTCAACGTCATCCCGGATTGCTGCTCTGTATACTGTACAGTACAGTACAGTACTTCCAAGTACTGTACCTTACAGTCTGTAGGGCAATCCGATATGGTGTACTCAGATGTACTACAGTTGAACAATACAGATCGAATCGATCAACCTGTTAGCCCTTCTTCGGTGCTTCGTGTATACATAGTCTTGACTTTATATACACGAAGCACCGAAGAAGGGTGACACCAGTGGCGACATGAGATAGAACTTCGACCTCCTTCGGCTCATAGTTGCCACGATGGCGGGCGGCGATGCGCTACTGTAGGCTGTGTGTGCACTACTGTACCATACTGTACTTGGCTGAGTGGGGGACGGACGCAATCAACCACCCACTCGGCACGCCATTACTGGAGGAGGAGTACAGTACAGTACGCCAAGCCGAGGCTCATTCTGCAAGCCTACCAGCGCCTCGCACCTCGTCGTCATGCGAACCGTAATCGAGATCGCTGCCGCTCTCGGCCTCATCGGATCTACGTCTGCGCAAGACTTGCCAGCGAATATTACTACGGCACCTGGCAACAACTCATCGTCGATTGGTCTCATGGCGACGTCGGATTGGGTCTGCGGCCGGGTTAGCGATGGCCATCGTGGGTGGTATTACAACACCAAGGACAATGGCCCCCACGACTGCTTGAAGGAGTCGGGTGTGAAAATGAAGTGGCACATGCTCAACGCGTACCGATCGGGTGGTGTCGAGGGCGTTCACTGGAAGTACACCAACGACGTCAATGACCCGGACTGCCTCCCCGCTGGTTGGAAGCACTATGGCAACGATGGCCTGACGCTCGCAAAGACGGTCTCGGGCCGCACGACCATGACGCGTGACACTAAGCGCTGGTATGGCATGCCCGTGTCCCGCACGGGCGGCACCGAGGGCAAGCAATGGGTGTTCTGCGAGTGCGCCTGGGATGACAAGTCAATTATATTTGAAGAATTCAGCTATAATTGGAGAATACTATACAGTACTTCTAGTATTAATAGTAGAGGAATTTTGCATTAAAAATTGAATGAATTTGGTGGACCACACGAAACTATACAATATGATAATCATTTTATACAGGTGTCGTCCCTGACACCAGTCGAAAACGCACTCAAAGCGACACCCATCCACTATTACCATGAAGATCGAAGTGCGCACGCGCGCCGAGGACGACAGCGACCTGTACGTTGAGGAGATGGAGGTGGAGCTTCCGGACGAAGGCAGCATCGTTGTGGTCACGCCGGGCGAGGTCATCAGTACGGAAACCGGCGCCTTCTTGCGCGGCCACGGCACCTACATGAGCCAGAACCAGCTCATCGCGAGCGTCGCGGGCGTCGTGGAGAAAGTCAACCAGCTGATCACCGTTCGGCCGCTGGTCTCTCGATACATCGGCGAAGTCGGCGACATTATCGTCGGCCGCGTGACGGAAGTGGCCAACAAGCGGTGGAAAGTGGATGTGAATGGCCAGCAAGATGCGTCATTGATGCTGAGCTCGGTGAACCTGCCAGGTGGCGCCCAGCGCCGCCGCACGTACGAGGACCAGCTCCAGATGCGCAACTTCTTTGTGGAGAACGATCTGATCAGCGCCGAGATCCAGGAGGTGCGGTACGACGGCTCGCTGAGCCTGCACACGCGTTCCTTGCGGTATGGCAAGCTGGAGAATGGCCAGTTCATCGCGGTGCAGCCTTCATTGGTCAAGCGCATGAAGCAGCACATGGTGACGCTATCGAGTATTGGCATCGAGGTGATCCTGGGGACCAATGGGTACATCTGGATCGCGCGTAGCATGAGTGCATTGGGCCTCGACGACGGAGGTGACGATAGTAATCTGCCTGGCAGCATGGAGACGCGGGTGGAGGTGCTCATGCAAAAGCGCCAGGTACACGCCAAGACGGCGATGAGCGTCGAGGACCGCAAGAAAGTGGCGCGCGTGTACCGCGCCATCGCCAAGCTCAACCAGCACTTCCGACTGATCACGCCCGAGTCCATCCTGGCCGAGTACGACGCGCTGGTGGACCACGAGAGATAGATAACATCACAATAAATGGACGGTATTGATAAGTACACATACACACACAAAAAAAAGAAGCAACAAATGCAGTGTATCCAAAACAACGTGGACGGCACACACTATTACAGTACATCTAGTGGCAGAGCTTGTGGTGCTTGGCCTTGGTCGCCTTGGGCTCTTCCTTCATGGGCGCCAGCGTGAGCGTCTCCTCGGTCTTGGGCTCTTCCTTCACGGGCGCCAGCGTGAGCATCTCCTCGGCCTTGAGCGCTTCCTTCATGGGCGCCAGCTTGAGCGTCTCCTCGGCCTTGGGCACAAAGGCCGGGTCAATCATCGGCATGGCCATGGGCTGTTCCGGTGCAGCCGCGGCGGCCGCGACTTCCTCCTTGATGACCTCGACCACTTCCTCTGGTGCGAACCGGACCTCGGTCGCCGTGAACTCCTTGGCCGGTTCCTCCAAGGCGACAGTAAGGTCACCGTGCTCCACGGCGTCGATCTGCTTGCCACACATAGGGCGGTTCGATGCCAGGTGGAAGTTCTTTACGAACTCGTCGCTGAACGCGACGACGCCGAAGACATTGTCGAATGCCAGGCATTCCATCAGGCGCATCTGCTCCGTGACGATCGCAATGTCGCCGTCGAATCGCTCCATGAGGCCGTTGTAGGTGGTCTTGACCCAGTCCCAGTACGCGCCGTCGGTGTCGGCGTATGGGTCGCCGGCCTCGTCACCAACGTTGGCGTCGGCGCTGCCACTGGTGCTGGACGAGGCAACCAAACTCTCGGGCGTCTCGGAGCCGACACCAACGTAGTCGACGTCGATCTGGTCCGAGCCAGCGGTGATGTCGACGTCGGTGGTTTGCATGTCGCCATCGGTGGAGAAGGCGTTGGTCTGCTCCGTGACCGTTGGCGTTGGCGATGGCGCAGACGTGGCGTCCACCTCTTGTAGCACACGGCTCTTGAATCCGTAGCGACCGTGGTTGCGAGGCTTCCTGAACTTGGGAGATGGGGTCTTACGTGGCCGGTATGGTGCTGGCTTGGCCGTTGGCCGCTGGACGCCGTACGCGATGACCGGGATAGGCTTGATCGACGGAGTGGAGTACGGCGTCGGTGATCGCTTAATCGGCTTGGGCGTCGGTGTTCGCTTAGTCGGCTTGGGCGTCGGCGTTCGTGTTGGTGCCGGGTACGGCCACACGGGGAGTGAAGATGGGGTTGGACGTGGCCTGGCAGTGGTTGGCGCTGGTCGCACCGTGGTTGGTCGAGGCTGGGGAGTCGGCTTGGCGGTCGTCGGCGTCGGTCTTGGTGTTGGTCTGGCCGTGGTTGGCTTTGGTCTGGCAGTCGTCGGGGTCGGACGGACAGTCGTTGGCTTTGGCCTGGCAGTGGTTGGCGCTGGTCGCACCGTGGTTGGAGTTGGTCTCTGCGTCACTGGAGGTGTGGTGGTTGGCGTCGGCGTCACAGGCGCCTTCGTCGTCTGCGTCGGCACCGGGGCGGTAGTGGTTGGCGTCGGAGTTGTTGGCGCCCTGGTGGTGCGAGTTGGCGTCGGCGTCACGGGAGCCGTAGTGGCAGGGGTGGGGGTAGTGGGAGCCGTCATGGTTCGCGTTGGAATGGGAGTAATAGGCGCCGTTGTCGACGGCTTCGGCGTCGGGGTCACAGGCGCAGTGGTAGTTGGCGCCGTTGTCGTTGGCGTTGGCGTTGGCGTTGGCGTTGGCGTCCCCTGTGTCAGAGGACCAGCCGCACCGAGGCCCTTGCAGATCGCTGGGTTGCTCAGCACCTGGTTCCTGATGACCGCCGGTAGCTCGTACGAGTAGCTGTAGTCCCCGAGCCTCTGCGTATCACCGTAGTGCCACATTTGGTCCCCCACTGGGGTAAAATACTTGCCCAACGTCGGGTGCTGCGACGCGTCCACGAGGCGGCCGTTCACCATCACGTTCATCACGATGCCCGTGGTGGCGCCGACGCCACTCACGCCGCCACACGTCTGCGTTGCCTGTGCGAACGCCAACAGCGAGCTCTTGAGCTGCTCTTCGGTCATCGTCGCGCCACCGACACCGACGATCTGGCACTGGTGGTACACCGACAAGTACATGTCAATGGCGCCATGCCACGAGTAAAAGAACGCGTCCCGCGGCGACGCGAACGTGGCCATCGCACCGCCCACCGCATTGTGGATCTCATTGTGGATACCAAACTGGATGCCTTCCAAGAACGTCCTGTAGTCGGTCGACTTGGTGACGATGTCGAGGAAGGTACTGAAGCCAGCACCTGACGGCACCGCGCGATTGCGTAGGTTGTTACGTAGCATGGTGCCGCAGACATTGTTATCGTCGCAGTCGACCGTGAATGGCGCGCCGCGGTGTGGGACGCCATTAATCCACTCGCCATTGAGCACGAGGTTGGTGCTTTGCGTGGAGGTGGCGGCGCCGCCAATGGCCGCGAAGATGGGCGAGCACTCGTACATGTTGCGGCAGCGGCGGTTGGCCGCATTGACGTACGCCGTGTGGACGTCGTAGTACGGGATCGTGAGGCACCTGAACTTTGGGTCCAGGTCGCGTAGGTACGACTCCAAGGCGAGCAGCATGCGGCGGTGCCACGCGAAGAATGCGCACGAGTGGTGGGCCTGCGTCTCGCCCATGGACTCGAGGTGCATGGCGGCGAACTCTCTGATCACGCCGCTCTGGATCGCGAGGCCGAGGGCTTCCACGTACAGGGATTGCTCGATGGGCGTCAGACTGTCCCAGGGTTTGCGCACACGCGCGGCGCCACACGCGGCGTTGCCGCCGCTGAGGCGACGGGATCCATGTTCATGCGACGAAGCGGAAGAAGGAGCGAGCAGCAGGCCGAGCGCGAGCGCGATGGCGCTGAGTAGGCGAAGGACCTGCATGGGTCGGAGAAGCGAGCAGGTAAAAGACGATCTCCGATGGAGAAGGTAAGTTGCGGAATGCCCTGCAGCGGCGAGCAAGTGGTGGGCGGTTGCGTCGTCGGTCGCGCTGCTGGCAGGGGACGAACGTGCTGCTTGTCATACATGAAACGCGAGGGGGGCAGAGAGAGCGAAGCGCTCCCCATGCTGTAGGGATACTGTACTGTTCGTGGGTTCTCCGCCTGGGCGCCGGCGGATCACGCGGGCAGCTGCTGCTCATCTTGGTGTGGCTCTCCATACCGATAGTGACGTGCTTGTGGCCGTGGCAGCGTCCACATGGCCACACCTTGTGTCCCTACAGTATTATAGTTACAGTATTCATTCCGTGGGTCCGATGCGACACCATGCAGCAGTGGGTAGCGAGTGTCGGGATGCCACATGGTGACGTGAGCGGACGGACGCCAATCCCTCGAATAGGAGAAGGTATACAGTAGTCAAGTCAAGATGACGACTGCCTCTCCAGGAGACACCGTATAAATACGTCGAGGACGAGGTCACATTTGGTGCTCAACTGAACGGATGATACGAGACCCAGACGCATGATGGAAGAGCGCCACTTCAACAGGTGATGGTCCGAGTGCTGTGTTGCAGTGTCACAGAGTGCAACAAGGTTAGGTGATCAGACTGTATGGACAGTAGAGGCGAGGGAGGCCGGTACTGTACAGTACTACTACTTCGTACTTCGTACTGTCGAGAGGAAGGGGAGGCACGCTGCACCCCAAGTGTAAAGGCAGTCAACACGAACCGATATAATACCAGGACACTACTGTATTAATACAGTACAGAACACTGTGATCATTGGTGGAGAAAGGGGTATCCGTATTTGAAAGCGAGAGAGAGAGAGAGCGAGAGTATGAATCCCTCCCCTTGGGCCTGGCTGTGTTGGCTGGCTGGTACTTAGTTGTAGACCATGTACTTGGGCGTAGAGGAAAACTTTTGGTAGCCCTTGATGACCTTGTTGACCGAGTCCAAAAAGTCCTTTTCCGAGACCGACTTGCGGCGCGCACGAATGGCAAACATGCCGGCCTCCGTGCACACACTTCGCAGCTCGGCGCCGGTTGTGTTGGGGCAGAGACGCGCGATCAGCTCGAAGCGGATGTTGCGGTCGCAGTTCATGCTCTTGGCGTGGATGTTGAGAATCTGCGTGCGACCCTCGAGCTCCGGCAGGCTGAACTCGACCTTGCGGTCCAGGCGACCGGGGCGCATCAGCGCCGGGTCCAGCGTGTCCGGTCGGTTCGTCGCCATCAGCACCTTGATGTTTCCACGCGGGTCGAAGCCGTCCAGCTCCGTGACGATCTGGAGCATCGTGCGCTGCACCTCGTTGTCGGTGCCGCCATCCTCCTGTTGGTAGGTACATACAGACAATGGATCAGCCAGTTATCCCATGTAGTTCTCACAGGGATCTGTATATGAACGTACGCCGCCGCCTCGCGCACCGCCAATGGCATCCACCTCGTCAAAGAACACGATGCACGCCTTCTTGGACCGTGCCATGGTGAAGAGCTCACGCACCATACGCGCACCTTCGCCCACGTATTTCTGCACGAGCTCACTGCCAATCACACGAATGAAGCACGCGTCCGTTCGGTTCGCAACTGCACGTGCCGACAGCGTCTTGCCGGTTCCTGGTGGGCCATAGAGCAGCACACCCTTTGGTGGATCGATACCGAGGTTCACGAAGCGCTCCGGGTGCAGCAGCGGGAGCTCCACCACTTCTCGCAGCTTCTCCAGCGCGTCCTTGGCGCCACCCACGTCGTCGTACGTCACGTCCGGCTTATCCTCGACCGTCTACGGGGCCGTACATATTGGTCATCAATTATAATTGCACCAATTACAATAATGACAAAGCTTCTCACCATCAATGACACGGACGGATCGATCTTTGGCGGCAGGGGGATCTGGATCGCGTACTTGGTGCGATCTACGCCGACGCGCATGCCCTCCTCGATATCCGTCGGTGCCACTTTTTCTCCCAGACCAACCACGAACTTGGCAATCTGCTTGACGTTGATCATGTACTTGGCGTCTTCCTCGCCGGCGTTGATAATCTTGGTGCAGCGCGC
This sequence comes from Pythium chondricola, assembly GCA_023337575.1. Taxonomy (NCBI): domain Eukaryota; phylum Oomycota; class Peronosporomycetes; order Pythiales; family Pythiaceae; genus Pythium; species Pythium chondricola. The sequence goes on along the minus strand of JAADXF010000209.1, from coordinate 3,422 downwards.
GACCTGGAGCGGCTGCTCCTCCTGCATCATCTGCTTATCGCTCACGAGATCCCATTGGCTCGGCAGGCTCAGACCTGTGTCACTCTCCTTGATGCCGATGAGATCATTCACGGCCGACTGTGCCTTCTTGATATCTTCTTCGACCTCCTTGATAATGCGCGAGTATGGGCCAAGACCGTAGGTCTTGAGCAGCGCGATATCTCCTTCGTCCAGTGTGGACTCTGGTCCGGCAAGAAGGTCGTCCTCTTCCTCATAGTTCTTACGGTTGGTGGTCTGCACTTCGCCGCGCGACGCCATGTTGCTCTTCGTTCGATTGCTTTCGCCTCTTTGGGTTTCCGGCCTCCCTCAAAAGATCACAAGAAGCTGGGTCAGATACCGGATATATACCGGTTGCAATCATACCGGTGACGAATCGGTTTATATTTGTCAATATTACAATTAAACGAATTCGAGTATCGAGTATTGCACGAGTGGTCACGGTACAGTTGCGCAAAAACAGGTGACCAAGAGGAAAGCTCAGTCTCGGGCTCATCAAAATGCAGCAGAAGCTGATCGATGCTCGGTGAGAATCGTACAGGACATCCTGTACATCATGTACAGGATGTATTAATACGATTCTCAGACATGTATTACTCCATGCCATGCACTTCGAGTGCTGTACAGTATAATAACAACGACGATTTTAATCTTGCTTCTTAGGGAGATGATGTTTAAAAACGTCAACATTGGTTGAGTAGTGGCCTGGGTACGTATTCGAGCACTCAAAAGCATCATGCGGATACCTCCCCATGCTCTGCTGGTGACACGATCGCCCTCCACAAAACCTTCCATTCATACTACTAGTAGAATACAGTGTAATACGTTATAAAATATAAGACACTGTATGCATAAATACAGAACGATAGCACCGGCAGTCAGCAACAAACTCCTGGATAGTGCAGACAGAGCCTCCAAAACAGAGAAAAAATCTGAAAAACAGTGAAATCACTGAAAACCAGACAAACACCTCACTTGTATCAATGTATTATACCAAAAGATGTCATATTGCAGTGGATATGGGATAGGCGACGTAGTTGGGTAGCGATACGTTCGTGCCGACACGCCGACCTCCGCTTCACTTCGGTGGCTCTGTCGTCGGCACGGGCCTCGCGTATTAGGAAAAACAACCTCCATCGAGTGTGGGGTCGGTGGTCGTCGGCTTTCCCCTCCCTCCGCTTCGCTGCGGGGGGTACTCCTGACGCCGAGGGCCACCTCCTAGACTCGGGGAGGGGTGACTTATCACCTACCCTTCTCTGTTCTTCAGATATTCTTCTCTGTTTACAGGGTTTTGTGGATAGTGCAGCGCTGCACAGTCGGCACATGATGAGCTCATGCGACCTGAATTATTGCAGCCCTCGCAACTCTTCATCCATCGCGAAAACGACGTGACGAGTTTCGACTAAAGTTGTCATCTGGTCAACCTTTTTTGCACGAAGCGCGAGTGTCTAAAAACGATATAACGGGTTGATAGCATTTTTAGCTCTTTTTGTCCAATCATTAGGTAGAAAAGAGACGAGCTAGAGCAAGTTTGTGTGTTTTAACATTTTAATACTACGGTACATACGGCACAAACAACACAATTACAACCACAACATCCTTTCCAGTGCAAAATTCCACCTCACCAGTTGGCCAGCCATCTGGTCCACACTGCTTGCATATATGCAAGCAGTGTGGACCATTATATATATATATGATATATCCCAACTACTACGTAGTATAGAACTGCAAGCAGAAAAAGCCGATAGATACTTCTACTGTAATTGCCCCGCTCCGACTCTCCTTCGACCGCCAGAAGACATCTAGGTTCACTTGCGCGGTTGCAAGCGCCACCGAATCAAATCCCCATCCTTGAATTTGCCTCCTCGACAGCAACCTCCTCGACGAGACCAATCACGACCACTACAACATCCACCATGGTCAACGCATTCGCTACGCTCGCCACGGTCACGCTTGCCGCCACCATGCTCCAGGTCTCGGAGGCCCACACGAACATGGTCAACCCTGCGCCCAAGTGGCCCGCGGGTTTCTATAATGGCAACTCGCCGGTTGGTACCGTTGACTCGACCAAGTTCAAGTCGACGGTGCCAGGCTATCAGGGTGTGAAGAAAGTCAACGAGGAACTCGGCTCGAGTTCCCTTCGTGACTTTGTGTACGACCGTATCAACTTGGATATGGCGGGTGCCACCAAGGAGTGTGGCAAGACGCTCCTCGACGGCGAACCGTACGACGTGCCGGACGAGATCGACTTCCCGTGGGGCCACCCTGGTCCATGTGAAGCGTGGTGTGATGACACGCGTATCTTCTCCGACGCGGACTGCCAGGGTAACCGCGTGGGCAAGATCAAGGTGGACAAGGCCAAGTGCGCCAACGCCAAGCGTCTTCAGGCCATGTACCTCGGTGTCCACGTTGAGGCGTACCAGTGGTATGGTAAGTGATCGCGCCACAGTGCTTGCGATTTATCAGTCAGAATTTCTCATTGATTTGTCCTACCTTCTCTACAGCCAACTGTGTGCCACTGAAGGGATCTGGCGGCGGCTCGGCGCCTGCCCCAGCGCCTCAGCCAAACCCAGCGCCAGCGCCACAGCCAAACCCGGCGCCGGCTCCTCAGCCAAACCCAGCACCAGCGCCGCAGCCGAACCCTGTTCCGGCTCCGGCGCCAACCAAGAACAACTGCGGGCGCCGCCTGCGCAAGTAAGCCTGTCGCCACTGTATCTCGCAGTTTTGTTTTGTATGCGCGTGGCTAGGAGCTGATGATGGCATACGAACTACCGCACTGGGTGTGAATGGCTCAGTGGTCGGACAATTAAATGTTATATTGTACTGGGTCTTTCATTTTTCAATAATCAGTTATTCAATATCGCGACTTTCCATAATACAGAATTGCAATTATTTCAATGTATTTGTGGACCTGTTCGCACTTTCTGGAACTGTTTCACATGATTTTCAATGTACGTCGAAGTACTTTTTAGTAATTTGACGGGTTTTGGATCCAAACATTGAGAAAGGGGTAGAAAACTTCAAGGACAGTGCTACTGCGCATGTGATACAGCAAATGTAATCAGCATGTGGAACAGTTTGTGGGTATGCTTGCAGATCTTGGAAAAATTGATAGGAATTTTCTGAAAAGTGATGTTAGAATTCGTCGAAAGAAACCGCGAGGAGCCTGCTTTGAGACCAAATGCAGCTCCACGCGGACATCTCGACACGATACGTGCGCTTCGTGGCCGTGACTTGAATGGACGTCGCAGCGTCTTGATCACCACCATCGCCGTCATATCCGTACAGCTCAAACTTGGCCGTCGCTTTCGCGTACTCGACAGCAATGTTGCCGGCAACGAAGTGAGTCGTCAGCCGAAGGACGGTCCGCATCTCTTCATCGACGT